>LZPO01087303.1:17076-42544 GCA_001675575.1 Neotoma lepida | reverse complement strand
GTTTAAGATTCGCTCTACACTTTGGTATACAAGATTTCATTGTTTTCCAGATGGGTGGCTTTAGAGGAGTTGATCCAACAGTAGGGAAGAACCTTTGGAAATAATTGCAGGTGTCTCTGTGAAGCCTGTGGTAGGCCCAAAAGTCTCAGAGGGAATGGAGAAGAGAATGACTATCTCTGTATGGCAGCCACCATGTCCATGCGTCCACAGTGGACCATGGTGTAGGACTTTGCCATCCCTGCTCAGTGAAGAACACACAACTTAATACCACGAAGCCCCATGACCTGAAGGCCCACCACCCTTCCACTGCAAGGGGCTGATTCATTACAAGACCATGCCATGCACCTAGCCCCTGATGATGACACAGACACACTGAAGATTATGAAGCAGAGATCCAGTTAGCGTTAGCGTTAGTCAGCCATCTCCTTTGTGTGGCCCATCATCTATAGGAACATGGCTACACTCAGTAGCATTTGTCATGTAGTCTTCATATGACCACTATACACAGTGCTGACACCAGTCAATATAATCTGTAGCCTGGGATAGTGGGAAAGACTCACCTACAGAGAGCTTCTGAATTCCCATCCTCAAAGACAGTGAGTGGTCAGACTAGTTCCAAAGGAAAATGGAGCTGATGCTGTTAAGTTTGTGAAGTCAGGCGAGCTGGAGTGGTTGGCTTCCTTCATTGGCTGGATGAAGGAAGTAGTGTTCACCGAGTGAAAGCCTGTGGAAGAAGGAGGGTATAAATGGGGTTGCTGAAAGATAACAGATGATGGAGAAGCTCTGTCAGAGGGAGACCATTGGAGATGAGGTCAGTTTTGGAAGAAGGGATGTCAACTCTGTTGAGTAGTGCACATCAGCATAATCCAAAGTGACCGAGAACTGGAAAACAGGGTTCAGTGGCATAGTGAGAGCTGAATGATGGTAGGAAGTGAATAAGTAGAGTTAGGGAATAGAGACAACTAACCCTTCCCAGCAATTTCTAAAATTGAGGCCAGGGAGATGGACCATTTAGTAAAGTGCTTTCTGGGAAAGTATGAAGACAGAGTTTGATCCCCAGAGACTCACATTAAAAACAAAACAAACCAACCAAACAAAACAACTCATCACAAACCACCAACAAACAGGCTTGTAGGCAACATCTGTCTGTAATCCCTATGCTAGGCAGTCAGAGAGAGCAGGACTCCTAGCTTTGCTGGCCAGCCAGCCTAGTCAAATTGTCAAGCTCTCCATTCAGTGAGACATCTGCCTCAAAACATTAGATGGGAATCTATTGAGCAAGACACCCATTGTTGCCCTCTGAGCTCCACAGACAATGTACACATGGATGTGCCTGCACACACATCTGTGTGTGTGTGTATGTAGTGTGTTTGTATGTGTGTGTGTATGTGTGAGTATTTGTATGTGTTTGTGTGTATGTATGTGTATGTATGTGTGTATGTGTGTGTGTTGTGTATGTGTGTGTATGTGTGTATTGTATATGTGTGTATATGTGTGTTTGTGTGTGTGTATGTGTATGTATGTGTGTTTGTGTGTGTGTATGTGTATGTATGTGTGTACATGTGTGTGTATGTGTATGTATGTGTGTACATGTGTATGTGTGTGTATGTGTGTGTGTACATGTGTATGTGTGTGTATATATGTGTGTATGTACGTGTGTGTGTGTGTGTGTGTGTGTATGGACATACTGAGAAAAAGTTTCTAAAAGGTAAGAGAAGGTGATGTGGGATTGAGAGGGATATTTTATTTCAGAACTGAACAGGAATTATAGATTACATCAAAGTCTCTTACTTAACCCTTACTCAAAGACTATTAAAACTTACAACTTTAAGTGCTTTTTAAACTGACATTTAGTTTGCAACAAGTTAGAGCTGTGTAAGAGGTAAGCATGGAATCTAGAAGCAGGTCAGTGAAGATTACATCTAACAAATTTTTTTATTTGTTTTGTTTTGTTTTTTCAAAACAGAGTATCTCTGTTCTAGAACTCAGAGATCCACCTGCCTCTGCCTCCCACGTGCTGGGATTAAAGATGTGGGACACAGTGCCTGCCCAGCCATCCACAAACAACAGCAACACCACCACACTGTCATAGTACTCAGAGGCTTTTTGGCATTAAGAGAAATGACTCAACATTGCTGTATAAGTGCTGGGGTAGTTAGAGATGTAAAGCATTTAGTGGTTGTGTCAACATGCCTATCCTGACGAAGATGCCTATCAGAATGTGAAAGGAAAACAAGTCATGATGCCTAGGCTATCCAGTAATCTTCTAGAAAATTCCACCCTGGCTACATTGCCAACCCCCTCCATCCCCCATCAACCCTAGGGAATACAGTCATTTTGAAATGTTTGTGCCCTCCCCTCTTTGGGGTGCCTGTAATTCTATCCTTTTTATGGCCATCTCCTCATCCGTAGATTTGTGTGTGCCTTCCTAATGGAACGCCTCTCCACCCCCAGGAACCATGTTAATTTATGGTGTATTTTGGTATTCCACAGAGTGAGTGATGGGGAGCGAACACCACTTCTCTTTGTTTTCGCTCTTTCTCGCTCTGAAGAGCTTTTTACTACCGGGTCCTTGACATCTCCCACCTTACTGTATCTTCCAGTTATCTTTAACTGGACCCATTCCGTCCATTAGCTGTATTCTAATCACCTCAGGATGGTCAGATTTACAAGCAGCACATGAGAGAGAAAACACAAAAAAACAGGCTGCCTTTCCTGACATTCAACAGCAGCCTCCCTCTAAATACTGGGCAAGTTTATTTGCTTTCTCTGAGGGTGTGCTAAGTGATTTTGCAGTTTGAGTGCTGCCGCCTTCTAGCACTTAGACTTGCATTTATTAGATAAATTTGTTCTCTAACTCAAGTGTTAAGTGTGTATGATGAAACCTCAAAGCCGATTTCAGTGATTGCAATGTGCAAATATTTTTTAAATTATGTAATTAAATAGGACTTGGCCTTTGAGGTCCACCAAAGTAATTTATTAATTGAATCTGACTTAATTGTATGTTATTTTCGTTTATTCAGGGGAAGAGCCTGCCTCTCTTACTGAGATAGGGACCTCTTGTGTGCCTTGCCACTGGAAGCCCAGAGATCCTCTCCAAGATGTCTTTAGCACCCAATGAAATATTAACCAGAGAGAACTCATTCCCCTTGTCCCTCAAGTTGTATTTGGACGTCTGAGTCTTGGTGGTTTTAAAGGAAAAAGGAAAGAAAACAAAATCTTGTGAGGTAGAGTTATTGTGATCTGCGGTGTTTATCGTTAGGTTATTTTTAAAGTGAGTCATTCCTTTCTTTTAAATTGTTCTCAGGGTTACTTGCCTGAAAAGAAAAGCTCCTTTAATTCAGTGTTTGCAACATCTCGCCGGGACCAAAGCCGTGTCGTATCTGTTTCCTTAAAACGTCGTTTTAAAGGTATTGTGGTTTCGGAGCAGCAGTTGTGAATGAAAAGTATGTAAACTTAGCTGCTCTTGCTCATATCATTTTTATACTCTCACGTCAGACCTGAAGGCTGCTCTAGATTTATTTTTCATTGTGTATTAGGCCTAGATTTTTTTTTTATTCTTTGGAAACATATGTTCTTTAGGATGTGTTATAGTCAATGCTTAAGAAAATAACAATGGGGAAGAGTACCAAAATAGCTGTTAGTTGAGTATTTTGTTTGGAGGAATATTAATTAAGAAAAAACTTAACGCTTATGAAGGAGAATGGGGGGGCTCCTCCCATCTGTGATTTAAGAAATGAAAGAGTTCAGCCATACTGTATCAAGTCATGTGAAGGCAGGAGTTTTGAGAAGCCCAAATTGTTTTCCCAAAAGGAAAATATTTTTTGTTGCTATTAAATATAGCTTATATTGCTACTTTAGAACATTTTTTTTCCAGTGGGGCCATTTACTTAAACTCTTAGTTAATATTTCTGTATAGAGACGTCTTTGTCCTCCGAGTCTACCTTTGTGAATTCTCATTTACTATGTGGTTGTGGCTACGTAGTTATTCAGACCATGTGGTACCACACACCTGATAGAGTGACAGTATGGCGTCACAGCAGCCAGCAGACTGTGTGAGTGACTTTTGAGTCATGGTGGCATAGAAGGTCTTTGAGGTTGATGACAAAAGCAGCCATAATGGGGATTCTCCCCCTCCCATGCATTCCAGGACATAGAATGGCTCGGTGCTATGGTGGGAATGTAAGATGTATGATAGCGAAATACTCATTTTTCTTACTGAATCTGAAACGGAGTAGGACTGTTAGAATTTCCGTGGTGAATAGAATCTTAAGTGCACACATTGTTCATTCTTCTCAGTGCCCAGGATCTCACTCTGAGAAGTGCTTTGCAGTGTTGTGTTTCTTCCTGGCTTCTCAAAACAAAATGACACATAATTAAGTGCCATCTCTGTCACCAACAAGGAGCCTGCATGGGGTGTGGGGAAGGGGGCCTCTCCTTCCAGCTGGGTTTCTTGCTGGATCTCAGAGCAGAACCCGTTCTCTTGCCTTCTAATGGAATCTTCTACTCTACTCTATTACCTCTTAGTGAAGGTATGGGGATAGCCCCTTCTCTACTTCAGACCAGCATTGATTAAGAGGAATTTTCTTGGGAACAAAATGAGAGGTAAATACAGGATGCCTGGAACATAGAGGTGACGGACTTGGTAGAATCTGGCCTTCCAGGAACAGGCCTGGCACAGTCTTCGTGGCATCTGTGACTCCTCCCTCCATTCATTCTTTGAGCTCTCTGGTCCAAAGGGCCTTATTCCTAAATGCCGTACTTACACAGCTGCCATTTCCAGTAACTGGTCTCTGAATATTGCTTTTCTGTGTGGTTGGGAGTCAGAGGCTGGTGACCCTACTCTCGGTGCTTGGGTCTGCACCACGTACACAGAATCTGTGGCTAATGATGAAGTGTCTTGACTAGACCCTCACAGGGTACTATTTAACCCTCCCACACTTTCTGTTCTTCCCCGTGTGACTTCCCATCTGAGCTTTAATCATCCTTAAAAGTCTGAGACACAATTTTGCAAAAGAAATCTGAAGTTTTGCCAGGCAGTGGTGGCACACACCTTTAATCCCAGCACTTGGGAGGCAGAGGCAGGCAGAGCTCTGTGAGTTTGGGGCTAGCCTGGTCTACAGAGCTAGTTTCAGGACAGCTAAGGCTGTTGCACGGAGAAACCCTGTCTCAAAAGAAAAGAAAAAAGAAATCTGAAGTTTAGTTACAGAAGACACGTGGTATTTTTTGAGTTCATCTCATATCAGTTCTTAGTGTATCGTGGTCATTTGTTACTGGCAAAACTGGGCAAGGGGATTTCTAGTTAAGTGCGTCTTCATTTTGCATCTTCATTTTCTTCTTTGGAGGTGTGTTTGTGTTCCTCTTGCCCCCTCTCTTCCCTCTTCCACCACAACCACCACCACAACCATCATCATCGTCGTCACCAGTCATTGGAAAAGTCTCATGGTGTAAGGAGAGAAATCTGTGGTAAGGCACACAGAAGGGTGCACGGTGTGCAGATTGCCTTAGCAGTTAAATGAAAGGCTGGCTCATATAAAAAGGCTTGTTTCTGTGTGGAAAATATGAGCACTCCTCCCCCCCCCCCTTTTTTTTACGTGGACCAGGTGTGGATTAGTGCCCTGAACCTTTTACCCTGCCGTATTCCTGCTTGTAATTCTTCTGAGGCATAGTTCAGCCAAGTCAAAGAAACGTGTTATTAAAGGTGAGCTGAAAGGCATTTAAAAAATAAACAAACTGTTTAAGATCCTAAATCAGCAACAGAATCTATACACACAGACTTGAAACATACAAGAAAATGTGTTTCAGTGCCTTCGGGTTCCAGACCAGATTCCTCTGCTGCCTCTTCTGAAGAGCTCCCCTAAGTCCTTTTGGGTCATTTGGGGGACAGGCAGCCTCCACTAACCTCCCATCATAACTCCTTTCTCACTAATGAATTGCCCCCACCGAGGTGGGTGAGACCCACATAGAGGTCTCTGACCCTTCAGCTAATGTTGGGAAGAAAAAACAACAGCTCTGACTTTTAGCCCTCTGTGTGCAAGCGCAGGCTTTGCTTTCTAGCCTGTAGTGCGCCAGACAACCAGAAATAATTAACAGCCCGTAGAAGTGAGGTGCAGAAAGTTTTAGATTAAGTTAAGGTAACCTTGATCAGTGGCTGATCTTTTATTAATAGCATTCTTGAAGGGTCAGGCCCTTTGTTCTTGTTAATACATTTCTTCCTCAAAAGTACACGATGGACTATAATTATAGCCCATTTTATGGACAGGCACACTGAGGAATAGAGAACTCAAACAACTTGTTTGGACTCTCATGGTAATGAAGCAGCTGAGCTGAGTTTTGCTCTTTGGCACGTGAACCTGGGCTGGTAATGACCCAAACAATTTGAGTTTCATCTATCCTGGGCACTATGGTTTTATGTAGTATTTGTTCTCCTTGAGGCAGCCCAAGGAGGAGTTAGGAAGCATAGACATTGCTCCTCCAGCCTCTGCTTCTTTCAGTCTGTTGTTTTTCTCTAGCTTTCCTACATTGGATTTGTTGCTTTAACTCAACTTCAGCCCCAGAGGCACGTAGCCCTGTGTCCTCTTCTCCCTTGGTGATCCTAAGCTTTCGGTGTGGCTGGGAACCTGTGGAAGGGCATTCTCCTATGCTGAATTTCAAATATGAAGGGGAGCAGGGCTGCTTTTGAGGTAGCCCTTTGTTCCCCTCTTCCCCTCCCCTCCCACCCCATCCATGCATTGGTTTTCCAGACCAGTTCTTACATGTAGCTATAGGTCTTATGTGAACCCATAGTCCTCCGACCTTCGCCTCCCCAGTTGTGGAATTACAGATGTGCTGTCATGTCCATCTCTTTCCTCGATCCACCTCTGTGTGTATACGTTCTGTTTGTGTTCACATGTATATACACGTTCAAGTACACGTACCTGCATGTAGAGGTCAGAGGTTGATATCTAGTGTGTCCCTCAATCACTATCCAAATGAGACAGCACCTCTCTCTGAACCCAGAACATGCAAATTTGATTGGTCTTCCTGGCCTGAGCACCCCTGGGGTTGTCTTTGTCACTGCCTCCCCAGCAGTGTGGTTGAAGTACCCCATACCTCTGTGCCTTGCTTTTTATGTAAGTATTGGGGATTTGAACTCAGATCTCTATGCCTGCTTGGCAAGCACTTTCCTGATTTAACTGTCTTCCTAGCTACCTTGCCTGTCTTTTATGGGATAATCACTTCCTCTCTAAAGTAGCTTCAAGCCCACATTCACCAGCCTAGACACAATGCAGTTCAACATCTTAGAGACATCCTGTGAGAGATTTCCCCTCCCCACCTCCATAATGCTTTCAATGGCTGAAAAGGTGGTGGGTTTGGCACCAGCCTCATCTACAGCTCTCTTGAATGATTTTGTTTCCTTGATGACCTATGCTAACAAGTCCAAGTTGCCTGGCCATCTCAGCTGCTCTTGTAGGGACGGTCACTTTATGTACTGGAGAAACGGAATTGTATGTAGAAGGCTGTGCCAGGCTTGTGTCAAAGGTCCTTTCTTTTTGACCAGATTCTTGGGACATTTGGGGAAACTGCATGCTCACCACACTGACAATTTCCTTAATGTCTTTGTTAACCTAGCATCTTGAAAATGTCAGCTCCTTTCTAGCTAGGGAGCAAGAGATGTGTGCTCCAGCCTGGTACTTCTGGTTTACATTGGCATTTCTGAATATGTTCTCGTGGGAGATGGTAGTGAGCTTCGGAAACACCAAGGGTTGGGTCAGAGTTGAGTATAGACAGGGTCTGAGATCTGCAGATGTCAGGGGAACCAGGAAGAGAGGCATGGGAAAGGAAATGGGATGACAAAGTGCCAGGAACAGTTGCCTCATCATTTGGTATTTCTCTGGTGACCAAGAATCTGCTTTATAGGTTCGGGTCACTCATACGCACTTGGGGTACATTTCTGCCAAGTTTCACAGTTTAAAGACCGTTAAAGGGAAGATTCGTAGTACTTAGAGATGGTTATTTTGGGGGAAAGAAGACTTGGAAGTCCTTCTGGCCATGCAGGGAAGGCACATGGCTTTATTCATGAGTGTAAACATGTTCCCAAGATTTAGCTGTACTGTCACTTCTGTTCTCTGTGTAAACCAGGTTGTTAGTCAGTGGGTAGTGAATGAGAGCCACAACGGAGCTGGAATGAGATACGGGGATGCTTTTCTGCAGCTCACGAGCTGGTCTGCATCGTTCCTCTGTTTTTCACTGGACCCATCCCATGGAGAGCTGCTGTTCACCCTCTGGGATACAAAAAGAAAATTCTTCATGGAGTTTGTATACTGACATTTTATCCCAAAACCAAATGTGCGGTTCAAGTGAATCCTCGTGCTTTCTCTGTTCACTGTACTTCACCTAAAAACCAAACTGAATCCATTTTACTGCAGATGGGAGCCACTAAGAGCCAGATGTGCTCCTTGAGAGCTTGTTGTCAGGCTCCAGCTGTGCTAGCCTGGATCTGGTAGGCAGCCCTGAGCTGTGTCTGCCAAATGAAGCCGAGACACTGGTACAGACTTAAACAATTAGTTGAATACCTCATCCGGTGGCAGTGGCTGGTTTCATTGTGTATGTCCTACTGATAGCCAATGATGTGCAGGCCTGAGACCTCTGTGGGTAGGAACACCCAAATCAGAACCAAACATGACCTTGTTGAAAACCTAGTTACTGAAAGTTCTTGTCCATGGTCAGTTCCCTGACTCCATTTGCCCATGTAGGAAAGCCAGGAGCTCATTGGAGCTGCGATGGCTATTTATTTTCTTCTTTTCTTATTACCGCCACAGTGAAAGGCATTTATGGTGTTGATTTTATCCAAACAGGTTTCCAGTAAAAGTCTTAATTTCTACCTCTTGGAAACATCTGGATCCCTCAACACATCTGTGATTTCACTTGTCCATACTTTCTGTCATGCAAACAGAAATATTTCATACATGTAATGTATCACCCTACCTGTGTGAGAACTTTAAAAATAAACTGTAGAGTACCTATTTTAATGACCAGGCAGGTCTTGCTTTGACACAGGAGAATCTTGGGTTTTGGTGGTCTGTAGTCTAGCAAGCTCATGACTACATAGTAGTTGTTAATAACTCTTCACAGGCCGGGCGGTGGTGGCGCATGCCTTTAATTCCAGCATTCGGGAGGCAGAGGCAGGCGGATCTCTGTGAGTTCGAGGCCAGCCTGGGCTACCGAGTGAGTTCCAGGAAAGGCGCCAAAGNTACACAGAGAAACCCTGTCTCAAAAAACCAAAAAAAAAAAAACCTTTTCACAGACTGACTAAATTCCAATGAGGGGGGTGATTGGAGTTAGGGTAGCCATGTCTACCAATAAGCAGAGGGGATCAGCCCACAGTTTTGTGCCCCAAAAGGAAAGGCTCTAACTGTTACAAGTTCAGTGTCGTTTTTTTTACATGTTTATATCTGGAGTCAGCTTCTAGCAGAAAGCACAAGATGGCAGAGGTGAAGCTTTTGAAGGTTGCCTTTCTTGAAACTGAATCCCTAGATTCACATGACAATGGCTTTATCGCAGTGAAATACTTGAAGTTTTTCCAAGGAGTCCCACTGTGAATAGTAACAATGACAACAAAGTCATTGAAGTGGGGGGAACTCAGAATATATATCTGCATATATATAAAATCAGCTTTAGCCTCCTGGATGCCTTGTGTAAATTCGCTGTGCAGGAAACATAAGTAAAGCCATTTGGTTTGTGGCATGGGTGTGGGCGGGCTCAGGGGGCGGGGATAAAGTGGAGGCATTGATATAGTATGAGGGGAGCCAGATGGTCACATTACACATCTTTTGTGTTCTTGTTTGCTTCTTAAAGCAGTTGCAGAATTTTGCCCTGGGCGATATTTTCTTCTTCGTGCCTTCGTGTTCTGCTCCGAATTTACTTTTGTCAGAGTGCTTTGAAAGAAAAACCTTACTGGGGGGATACATTTGTTTTTTAACTTACATTATGAACTTGTGAAGTCAACAGTGTGTGCATAGCAATGTTTTTTTTTTTTTAAATGTTGTGTTGGTAAATAGTAACAGGATCAGTTTTTCTTTTTTCTTAACGTGGTGACTTCAACCATATTTTATATCAATTCAGGGAGAGATTTCTGCAAAGTATGCATGTGGAATTGATGATGCAAGGATGGAGGTGGATAAGTTAAAAGATAAAGAATGAGGTCTGTCTGATGAGAAACTTACCTTCCCCATTTCTCACTCCAGGGTCTCAGGTTGTAGTTAAGCTACAGGGTTCTGTTTCTGTTTCTGTTGAAAACCTGACTTGGTAGTGTTCAAACTATTGAGAGTAGGTTGGTACAGGTTGATGAGTTTTGCCCAAATGTGTGCTTGGCATTTATTAGAAAATTTATATCTCCTTATATTTTTATATGAAATTTATATAGAAATCTATTTGTTTTATACTAAACGCAAAGTATCTTTTAAAGTCGTAGGTGGTGAAGGGTGTTTAAGATGTTGTCATTACTTACAAAGAATGACATTTGATCACAGAAGGCTTTAATAAGAAATTACTTCAGNGGTATTTTCCCCCGTCCCATCACGGTGGAATGCTTCAGGATAATTAACATACTTTACACAGCCTTTGTTTATCTCTCCTTGGATGGATGATAGTTTATTCTCCCATAGTGCACAGGTTTCTAGTTTGAGTGGGAACCTGTGGTTCCTGACTAGCAAACAGGAAGTGTATAGCCCCATCCTTATTGAATTCCCTGTCAGTCATTAGTCCGAGATGGCCCCTTCCATTAATGAAGCCGTTGTAGGCATCGTATCCGATCGTTTCTTGAAATGTTTCAGTAAGTCTATCTTACAACGTTAAGAAGATAATCGGCAGACTTAGAAGGTCCCCATCTGGACTGTGGAGTTCTTTCACTGTGAGATGTTTTGCCTTTTTGAGATAGCTCTCGCGTTTCTTCATCTGTTCAGCCCAGAGAAGTGCATATGAGAAGTCAGTGACTCCAGATCCATCTGTTGTTATTATTTTCCGCTGATAATTGGCTTGAACAATGAAAAGCCTGTGTCTGGAGCCTTTGAAACTGTACACCCTGTTTATTTTCTGGAGCTCTAGCTGCCGTGGCCTCCCACCCTCCCCCCTCCTCCTCTCTCTAGGGTACAGCAAGTGGAGCTTGTGTGAGGATGACATCTTTGACTCTGTGCAGCAGTACATGTCACTCAGCCTGCAGAGCTTGCCTACGGATTTCTGTCCCAATCCCTGTCTGTGTCGTTGGCTCCTGTGTCTGAGAGCCTTCCAGCAATAAGCTCAGGCTGAGCTACAATGCAAGGATCTCTTACCTGAGTTGTCGTCTTTATTTCACTGTCCTCATTAAAATATTAATTCAGAGTACAGTATCTAATACCTATGGAATCAGATGCTACCTATAATTGTACAATATATTCAGTGTCATCCAGGTTCACACAGTACAGCTCATTAATACTGGATTCCACCATCCACACTTCCATTNGCTTACTCAGTGTGCTGTGGATGAACTAGCAAATAGAACGACCCACTCAAACTGCCAAAATAGTTGTTAGAATAAACACTGGGGTGGACAGGGGCTTCTTCACAGTAGTAGATTGATTATATTTTTGTTCTGTGTCTTGCTTGATCAAGGGTAGCCTGCTCTCATTTGTGGGCATCAGTGGTTTTGGAAAGTCAGTTCAAAGGAAAATAGTGAACAGAGCAGGAGTCTTTAGTTTCTCCAGGACCAGGTTTTGTTCTTTGGGATGTTGGGAATCTTATTTCTTTTCTCCAGTAGCTGCCGTTGTCTATGTTTGAAGTAGGCTTTTGTTTTTAATATTTAAAAAAGTTATTTTAAGGGTGGATCTTTTGTGTTTTGCAGCAAATGATGAGCTGATCCTCCTCTCTCTTGGGGCAGTGCTTTCTCCTGAGGCCGGGAAGGACCCATGTTCTACTCTTTTTAGTACAAAATATAGTATAGACACGTGCTGTAAAACTGAATTGGTCCCCCACAGTTCTGTGTGGCTTAGAACCAAGGAATTGAACAAAGTCTTTTTTATGTGTCATTCGGAATCATGTAATACTGTAAAAATTCATTAAAAAGTAATTGGTGGCTGGCAAGATGGCCCACTGGGTAAAGATGCCTTCCACCAAGCTTGATGACATGAGTTCTACTCCAGTCAGGAAAGAACCAAACCTTACAGGTTCTTCTCTGACCTCTCTTGAGTGTGTGAAAGCACACCCACATAAATAAATGTAAAAAGATATATGACCCGTCATTGTTAACATATGGAATTAAAATTCCACATTTAACTTGTAATTTGAAAACTGAAAAACAAAACAGAGGGAAAAAATAATTAAGTTACTAAGACCAACAAGTTGCTAGAACCAGAGGGTCAGAGGCCAGTAGAAGCTGACTCCTTAGTCTGAGCAAAATGCAGTCGAAAATTCCCAGCCTTCATATGGTTTTTCCCTCTTGCTAAATTCCTACAGACAAATTACATTGAGGTATGACATATTTTTCTGCAGAAATGGAGAAAATTGTTGACTGTAATTACATTGTTTAATTGAAGTGATAAGTGGCCGAGGCCACTCACTTAAAAGCATCCTTCCTAATATCTGGATAATGTTTTTAAATGAGCGGTCATGCATTGGTGACATTTGAAAGGCAGGCATTTGGGATGTACTTTTGGAAAGCTCCCATTATTTTCCTTAAGTGATTAGTGAGCTAAAGGATATAGTTAAGTGATATTCTGTGTATGTGTATTTATTTGTATTCTCTTTAGATATGCATAACTATTATATCTGAGATCTATGCAGTGATGTATGCATATGCATGTGTATGTATACACCTTATTTATGTATATTTTATAAATGTATACAAAATATGCCTTGAGGAGTGTATAATGTAACCGTAAACTGAGACTAAACCATGAGCTTCTTAAAAATGTTCCTTGATCATGGGAGATTGAAATACAACCCGCTGCAGAACTTCACAGAAGTCTTATACGCCAGCTTGTTTTGCCAGTAGCTGGACATCCAAGTTTGCCCCTCAATGCCACCCCCAAGAAGTGAATTCTTAATTACTAATGAATGTAATTCATCTCGATTGTTAGCGTAGCAACATTACATTTAAAGGTAGATCTCCCAGTTTGGCGGTGTCCCCTGGAACAGCCAGTGTCTCTTGTCAGAGGAGGATAGGTAGAAGGCACAGCGGGTGCCTGATTGAGCCAGTTGTTCATTTGCTGAGTGTTTGTGTTTATGCAAAGGGGCCTCTTCCTGCATATTTAATCTAGAGTAAGGCAGTGGCTTTGTTGTGTTTAGCCCACATACCTTCAGCCCTTCCTCACACTGCCGCCAGCCTGGGAACCCTGAGAGCCTACAGGACTTGGCTTCTCACTGCCTGTTAGTTTCTCCCTTACAAACTCTTGAACTTCGTTTTGTCCTGGGAGAGACTGGCCTCTCCTACCCCAAAGCTCTGCTGCCTCACCATGAATGGGTAAGTGTGTGCCAAGCCAAGCTGATACTTTTGTTTCATTTCGCAAATGTTGAGAGGGCAGTTTGCTGCCCTTCTCAGTGCCTACTGAAAGCTCTCCTGGTTCCTGGGCAGTTTGCACTGGCTGGCTGCTTTGAAACAGACCAGTACAGGTGCCTCCTAGGAAACGCAGCTGAATTTTGAACTGGTAGTGTGANGCTCTTGGGGACAGGAAGGAATTAGGAAAGAAAAGGGAGAGGGCAAGCACAGCTTGACTATTCTTGGTCCTAGCAAATCCTGTTTTGTAACTATCCCGCAGCTAGAGCTACCATTGTCTGCTAAGAGGTTTCAAACAGTGTGTGAGGCTGAACTGCAGGAAAGCAGCGAAACTCGGCTACTGTATTGTGTCTATAGGGCCAGGGTCCTCCCCGAAGGTCTGTGCTGGGATCCGAGGGGTTTTCTTCTGTGGAAATCGAATCGCCTCCTCATTGATATTAATAGCACACATGAGATGTTGGCCACGACACTCAGAGAGGCAGTGGAGAGGGAAGGAAATCTGATCTTGCTTAGGGGAAGATGACAGCCCGTTGGCTCTCTGGTAGAGGGGACATCTATCCAGGCTCAGTGGGTCTGCATAATGGCATCATGCCTTAAGTGTTTGTTCTAGGAGCTCTAATCTTGAGCTGTTTGTTTGACTATCCCGGGTCTGGCTACTCTTTTTGTTCTTTTCCCGGCTTTAGAAAGCTAAGGCAATCATTTTTATTTTTAAGTGAATTAGAAAAGGACTCGGCAGTTGCTGCACTTGGATTACTCTGGGCAATTCGGGGATATTCCTCTCTTTTCAGAGCAGAATGCTTATCATTTCAATTCAAGTTGTCAAAACAGATGAGGGGAACCATCCAAGGTTCATGTCCTGTGGAAAGCTATTGCTGGGTGCAGGAATTGGATCTAAAAGAAGGCACATTTGCTCCTCTTGACTGTTGCCTCAGTCTGAGTAACTCCTTCCAACAGGAGAGTGTGCTGTTCCCCCGCAGGTTGGAAACTGGGAGAATTGAAATAAAATTCCATCAACCTTATTAAAATATGCGAGGGCTTGGGTCTTCTTGGGTACCAATCAGTCTAGAGACTTAGAAGCATTTATTAGCAGTGGGGCTGCTGAAGGTTTTTAATGATAAAATTACAAATATTCTAGCTAATTGTAAGTATATGACTTTTATACTCATTTTTTTAAGAGGAAAAATACTTTTTTTTCAAATGAGGGGAAAGAAGTAAAGCCGTCAGAGCACCTTCTGTGATTAGCACTATTGTATTCTTAAATTTTGATTGATAGAGATAATAGTTTTCACGTAAAAATACAGACAGGTACTTTAACTTTCCATGACAATAGCTATTTGCATTCCTTTTATCTTTTTGTTTAACATTTGTGGGGGTTGGGATGGATTTGATTATTAACTCTTATTGCACACTGAAGGCAAATCTAAAACAAAGGCTTTGTTAGGGCTTCAAAGGCAAAACAGCAAATATTGTTTTTGGTTTTCAACGTGTACAGGTTGTTAAAGGATACCTATAAAATATTTTCACATGACCGTGACCAGGGTTTTACTTGAGTGGAAGGTAGAAGAGAATGAGGTTTCCAAATGAGACAGGCCCCTGGCTGTAGTTTTCCTGGGGGAATGCCAGCCTGGAGTGATTTCTTGGGCAGTCCTTTGGGTTGCCTGTAGCACATCATTGCACTGTGTGTAGGGTTTTCAAGTTTTGCCTACAGGAACAGAGCCCCAAAGTTAGGCTCTGTGAGGTGTCCCAGAGAGAAAGGGCAGTAAAATATTCCTCCCAGGGACAGGAGGGGGTTTGGACAATGATGTAGTGGTAGTGTATGGCAGGTCATTTCTTTGCTAGAGACCAGTAAAGGAAGTGTAGCATTTATTAGCCAACTGCCATGGGTGTGTCTCCGGCCACCCCTGGCTGCAGGATGCCTGGACTGTACAGAAATCCTTCCTTCTTCTTTTCCCTTTCATTCTTTACTCTCCCCCCCCCGTACCCCATCTTCTTTGTCTTTCTGCCTTCCCTCCTTTGAATTTTTGTTAAATCTGATTCAATAGTTGAAGTTCTAGACATCACAGGGCAAAGCTCTGGGGGTGATTTCTAAGTGGATTTTTTTCAAGTGTAGAAAACAAAATGACCCTTGTGTTCAATCAGTCAAACATGTGCCGATAGCCTTCTGTTTTCTAAGAAATCACTGGAAAATAAGACAGGAAAGCCAAAATGAGTTAAGACTGACGACTTAAAGAGGCAGTACTCCCTTGGAAAATGGCCCATTTGGACCTATTTTCTCAAGTGAAGTCTGTGCTGTTCAGTAGGAAGATGTAGGAGTGTGGAAGTTTGAGCCATGTTCTATACTTCAGGAAAGCACGGGCTGAGTCCTAGTCCTTGGCACCTGCTAAGCATGCCCCTGGGATGGCTTGGCTCACCGCATGTCCCTGGAAAGACTGGCACACAGTGGCTTTTCCACCAGCCTGTGCTGGGTGGAGGCTTGAGATAGGTGATGTTGGTTACCCTTCAGCATCAGTTTGTGGTCACTGAATATTGTGAAAGAGAATGCAGGAATCGTGGTGGTAATCGTTTATTGTCGCTGCTGTGAAAGGCAAAGGGGGAACTACTTTGAATGTGAAAAATAGAAGGTATGCTGTTACTTTCCAGCCCTGTGAAGCNGGATCTCACCCGCTAACTTGTGCTTCAGTTCCAGGGAGCTCATGCCAGTTGGCAGTTGGCGTTACATACCTCACAGATCCAGTGAGGGACNAAACTCAGAGTGCAGCCTGGAAGCAGGGTGGCAACCACAGGGCACTGCACAGTGAACGTCTGTCTAATGGAGGGGGGAGGGCGGGGGAAGCAGAAAAAGAGGAAGCACTTGAGAAGTTGGGTTTCCAAAGCTGCAGGTGGCAGGTGATGTGTGGGGGTTCAGCACGGCCTTTGTGGTCACCTTGTAGCTCCAGGTAAATAACTTGTGCTGTAGTGAAGAGGCCTTGGAATATTCTAGTTCATAGGATCTTTACTGGGAAAGAGAATGCCAGGAAGGAAAGTCATTTCTGTTTACCATATGCCTGGCTTGCTTTTAACACACAAAATCACTGGGAAAGTTTTTAAAAAGAGAGAAGAAGAAAACAACATGGCATCTGTGTGGTGGCAGCCTCTTAAAACAAGGAGACAAGAAAAGGCTGGAGGGGAGTGTATTTCTTTTATTTTCTCTCTCTCTCTGTCTCTCTCTGTCTCTCTCTGTCTCTCTCTCTCTGTCTCTCCCTCTGTCTCTGTGTCTCTGTCTCTGTGTCTGTGTGTGTGTGTGTGTGTGTGTGTGTGTGTGTGTGTTTTAACTTAAAAGCTTTACACAGTGATTTAATTGGAGCTCTGGTGTTTGTGCTGCGCACAGTCAGACAGGTAAATAGTGGATTGACTTGATCACTAAAAGTACTTTACAGTTTTAGAAATTGAAGTTTCATGCTTTGGGAAAAAAGCAAGTTGCATCTTTTTCAGAAGAGTTGTTGATTTCCGATTCTTCTAAGCACNTAATGATAGCAGCTCTGGCCTCGGTTCTAACCCCTTATTTTCTTGTCTTCTATATTGACACATTTCATTTAATTCCACACGATGGCAAACAGCTGTTGAACTATTAATCTTTCTGCAGCAAAACTCAGAAAATACCATTTTAGATGACTAGGCTAATGGATGCCTTTTTCTAAAAAGTAAAATCAACAGAAATAAATTAATGAGTGGTCAGATGTGCGTGTGCATTAAAATTTATGGAATGTATTTTACATCTTTCTGACGATACTCGATGCATAAGTGAAAATCAAACGGAGCCAGTTTTGCACGGCCTAAGTCTGTGTAGGGTAGAGTGTCAGTTGTCTGATTGTGCTGCTACTCACTCATTTCCCCAGAGGAAAAAATACACTTACATTCTGGGAGTCAACCAGTGTCTGATTTTGCCTGCATTCACTTATGAACTGTGCTTTTTAGGCAGCCGAGTGGGCAAACAGATCTTGTGCTTACCTGGAATTGTTCTGCAGGTTCAGATGCAACACGAGAGATAACTTTATTCAAAGTGGGCCTTTCAGCAGTTTTCTTTGGAAATTAAATTTTAATGAGGTCCAGTTGTTTGCCTTGCCTATATGATAGCAAATCTCATCTGCATTGCAAAGTTCTAATACTATAGGCCCTTCTGCCAAACATGCAAAAATAGACCCAGCTCAATAGATAAACATATAAATTAGTCTAAAGCGCATGCATTCAAGTAAGTCTCCAGGAAAAGGGAGAGAGGCAAGGGGCCTTCTTGCTTTGAATTGAGCAGGGTCTGCCAAAGTTCACTCACTTTATATTTAAGATTTGATGCGTGCTGAACGTGTTACTGAGTGATCAAGTACTTGCCTAGCATGTGAAGGACCCCAAGTGTTATCACTAGGACTGCAAATAACAGTGTAATTTTAATAGTTTTGATTTTTTTGGGGGGGTGACATTTCTTGTGTAGGGGATGCTGTGTGCCTTGAGTGGAATGGGGGTACCTCACAGGCCTCTGATCCACCTTGAACACTTGATGGTCGTTGCCCTTTCTTATCACTGTTCACTGTGAAACAAGAAGGCAATCCTGAAGAGACNCATCAGCAGGAAAGAGCACGATTTTCATTTTCGGTTTGAATTGTTTTGTGTAAAAACAAAAAAGGTTTGGGTGCAAGTTGCAGGGCAGTCATTTTAAACCCCTGTGCTAGGGTTTTTCCCCACCCAAAAGGTAAAGATTTATGGTGAAAACCTCCAATTTCCTCTTACAGTAAACACGAGACTTCTGATTTCACTCAGAGCCTGCATCTTTTTTTCCAGTCGGCATGGCAAGAATCTGCATACCCCTCGATTGTGGAAATGTCAGAGGTTGGCATGAAAGTGCCACTTCCCAGCCTTAGTGAAGGGAGAAAACTTTGCCTCTCCCATTCAGGACTGACAGCAGAGGGTGAGCGGGGATGTACTCCATTCCGTAATGTTCTAGGCAGTAAGCAAAAGGTTATTAGCATGTTAGTAAAGTAATAGGGTCTCACCATCTTGTATTCCAGTATATCATCAGTGCGGTGGGGTGAAGCCCACACCCTCACTAACATGCTCTAAATTAATAAACTGATGTTTGTCCTTTTCACTTGGGCCATGTGCTGATTCCTGATTCCAGTGACACGGACAGCAGGCAGCAGCTTCCGACATTTCCTAACAGGCACACAGGAGTTTTGCTGAGGGGCTGTGGAGATGCAGAGGAGATGTGGGTTGAAATGTGGTCCTCCTCGCTTCCTTTGTGTTTTAGGAAGCTTGATTTCATTTGTTTATTTCATGTGACATGAACCATTTTTATCTAATGTAGCGGATCTGGTAGAGATAGATGCTAAGTACAAAATATTCTGTGAACGGCTTTCATCAGCAGCTGACCCTTTGCCCCTCCCCAAGTAGAAAATGGTGCCTTTAAAAAATATATATATATATATATTGAAAGGTTCAGAGTGACAGAAAGCATCATGTCTGCAAGTGCAAACTCACTTTCAAAGAGGAAAAAATAAGCCCGATGCTTCAATGAAATTAGAAGTGTTGTGGGTTTGAACCAACACACATTCAAGTAACAGTCTGGGTTCCCAAAACAGAGGCCCATGAGTCATATATTATTCCACTCGAAAATGAATTAATAGATGGCGAGACAAGAAAGAGTTCTCATGAAAAGTNGGAAGTGTTTGTCTTTACTTTCCCCGTCCCTGTTGGGTTTATGGTCTTATAGTGAAGAATCCCCATCTTGTGTCCATGAACTGAGAAATCTCCAGGATGTACAGTTAAACTCTTTGTCCTTTCGCTTGTGTGTCCTTTCGCTTGTGTGGATGCTGGACATTCACTGTGAGACTCTCCTTGTCATTCAGATTGTGATGTGTTGTTTTTGTTTTGTTTGCAGGGTGAGAAGTGACCTTTTGAGGTGACTATAACCGAAGACTGAATTACAGAAACAAACAAAAAAAAAGGTAAAAATCATATGTAATTGCTGGACTTGTATCTAAAACTATTTCAACCTTTGAGGCCTGGGATTTGGTCACTTTACTCTTCTGTAGTTGACATGAACATACATATAAACATGTGTAAATGTACATGTGTGGCATGTGGGCAGAAGCCTTAAAAGAGTAAAGAGTCCCTTAAAGGAATAGCCTGTCCGTGTTCTTTGTCCCCCAAGTAATATCATACTTTCCCCAGGTTGTTGAAGCTGAACTTTATTAATTTTTGCTTGTATGTTATGTGGGCTTAAAGTGAGAAAGCAGTATTCACATCCTCAAAGTGGTGATTCATAAAAGTGACTTGCCTTAGATATGAGTAACATGTGTCAGTGCTCTGTGCCCCAGTGGTGGCATCCTATTGATGCTCGTCTGCTGCCTGTCTAATCACCTTCTTTCAGGAATTAATAGGCAGGAACCATAGCAACAGGCCACATTGGTGTCACTCCTTAGCAGTGTGGGGCACAGCCCTGAATGTCGGTGCTGTGCTGTCTTATCTTCTTGACTTTGCTTGGAAATCAAGTGAGTACTTGGTTTTAAAGTTCAGAGTTTTCCAAGAGCCTAATGTGGTTTGATGAATGAAGACCAGATGTCATTTCCTGAAATTCATGTTTTTGAGCAGATGAAATACTCCCATGAAGTGTCCGTGTGTGCCTGGTGTTTGCTTACATTCAGGAGCATCTCAGAGTTAAGCCCATGACCTTCCTACCGGAGTGAATTTGCAGGTTCTTCCAATGTATAAAAATTTTAAACTTTATTTTTGTGGTGCCCATTTATTTATTTATTTACGTTTAATACAAGTGTATATTTACTTTTAGTGAAGCTCTCCCCATAAAGATGTTCCTTTTTCTTGAGTTGAACTAGCCTTTCCCTCTCANGATTTAATTTTGGTCTTTAGTAGTTCCATTCGATTTAGTAAGTTTGTGTCCATTTAATAGTAAGTTTCTTTGTGGCCTGTTGAATCCTGTCTTTGCTTAGCTTTGCTATCTTGTTTAGTTTGTTTGTAAGATAGAGACATTTTAGAGCCTTGATAACATGATTATTTGATTAGTAGTCTTTAATCTCACATGGGGTCTTTGGCTCTAGAGTGCATCGTGGAGGAAGTGGATTTATCTTTGAGTTGTTTCTGGTGTATTTGATTTTGGGTCCCACAGTTCAGACTTGCCTCATTTCATTATCTGTGTTCTTTTGNGAGACACCGGATTAATGTCCAGAGGTATCTCATGTCCCTCAGATACTCCAGCCTGGAAGGGAGTGATGCTGACCAGCATGTGCAGTTGTCGGCCACAGTGGGAGGTGCTAAAGGAAGGCTTCCCTCGCCTGAGACTCATTTGGGGCTTTCTGCCAAGTGCTGTCTAGTGAATGTTTCCTGCTTTGGGGTCACTCAGACCTCTGTCTCAGCCACTCCTCATACTCTAAATGCTGTCACCTCTAGAATAGATCTTAATCCAGGATGCTCCAAAGGCGTTTAATTCTTCTCCTGCTGTTAGAAACACAGGAAAAGCTGAAAATTGAGATTTGTCAAAGCTAACAGGGAGTTCAGAGGAAAACTTGGTGGGGCATGGTGGCACACGCCCTTAAAGCCAGCATTCGGATGTAGAGGCAGTCAAATTTCTGTGAGTTCAAGGCCAGCCCAGGCTGCACAGTGAAAGCCTATCCAAAAAAACAAACAAAAAAAGGTACACTGAGGCCTGAGGGTGGAGCTCTGGTGAAGTGTTTGACCAGCATTCCTGAGGTCCTGGGTTCAATATCCATAGATTTAACAAACAAACCAAAAAAGATACAGATTTAAGCTTGAGACTTGCCTTATCCACATAAGAGCTTCTTCTGTGGCTTTTCAGTGCTCTGCAACCATGAATGATCTGATGTCCTTCAAGTTTTAGAGTATCATGGGATGCATGGGACAAAGGGAACTTTGCAGAATAGGTATTTCTGTCAGTCTGTCTAATGAAAACCTCTTGGAGGCTCATTCTGATCCAGGCGAAGTATATATTCTGTTGTATCATTCACCATCCTGTAAATAAGCCCCTCTTTTGGAGAATATTTTAGATCCTGAAAATATTTTGTTTTTATGTTGTCTCCTTTTATGAAACAAAGGAAGCTTGTTGGCACATTTATGTAATTTCTCTCATTGACTAGANTTCTTGGGATTTGTTGTAAGAATTTTTGTTTAGGGGCTGGACAGATGGCTTAGAGGTTAGAAACACTGGCTGTTTTTCCAGAGGACCGGGGTTCAATTCCCAGCACCCACATGGCAGCTCAGAACTGTCTGTAACTCAAGTGGATCTGACACCTTCATATAGGCACATATGCAGGCAAAACACCAATGCACATAAAAAAGAAATTTAAAAAAATTTTGCTTAATTTTTTTTTCCATTTCTGCTTTTGTTAGCTTGGTTTTTGTTCCTTATATGTAACTTTCATTTTTATTCTCAATAGACATTTTGTTATTTGACATTTATTGGGTCCTATAGTATCCATTCCATCTTTCTTCTGACCCCAAATTTACCTTTAAACAGGGTCAAAGATCTTTCAAAGACAAATTCATACGTGTATGTATATATACATATGTGTGGTGCTTGTGCAGTAAGAGAAAGAAGCAGTTTGTGTAAGAGTCAACCTGATTTCTAAAATTTATCATTTTGTTATTTAGTTCTGGATGAACTTGAGTTGAAGAATGCGCATGCGCACGCACACACACATACACACAGGTTTGTTGTGTGCAAAAATACAGATGTGTATTTTTGGTGTACACTTGTATGTGTATATACTTCTGAATGTTTGTTTGGAGGCTAGATGCCAACATGGGGTATTTTCTCAGTCATTATCCACCTAATTTTCTGAGATGGCTTCTTTCACTTACTGATTAGACTAGTCTGTCTAGCCCATGAGCCTCAGGGATCCTGCTCTGGGTGCCCCCAATGTGCTGGGGTTATATATAGGCTTATACCACCATGCCCAGATAATATTGTCTTCAAATGTTAGACATCCACGTGCTTCATGGTTTATGTGGCACTTCTGCTTCTTTTTAAATGATCAATTTATTTGTAAAGAAAGTTAAAAAAAAATCTTCAAGGAAAGTACAATTACAGTAATTTTTCCCTACCCCAATTGGAGCTTTTTTTTTTTTTTTTAATGTTAAATGAAGGAGCTACAGTGCATATTCACAGTTTGTNTTCATTGTGTCTTGCATACTGTGGATGATTTCTTAAAGATTTAAAATGCTTTTCAGCTAATTGAAATGTACTCATTCCTTTAGAAGTGTATATCTCTGTGACTCGAGCATTTTCTTAACAGCAGCACCCTTCTCAGGTGCTCCATTCAAATGATCTTTGGGGTTATTTTTGTTTCAATTGTCATTTTATTCCGAGATGGCGTAATTCATTACAAATTTAANCTGCANTTTGGTAATTTTAGTTGGGCCACAGGTTGCTACAAATTTACTTTTACAAATACCAAACAACTTCAAATGCAGAGTCATGATCAGAACTGGCTGGATGGCAAAACTGGATAACCAGGCATGATGGTGCAGGCCTGTCATGCCAGCACTAAGTAGGTAGAAACTGGAGGATCAGTAGCAATGCAAGGCCAACTTTGCCAACATAACAAGTCCAAGACCAGCCTGGGCTACATGAGACCTTCATTTAAGAACAAAAACAAAAACAAACAACCTCTTTTATCTTTTAAAATAGAAAGACAGAAGAAAAGATTCAGCATTTAAATTAANTTATGTTCCTATTAACCCATGACCATGCTGTGGACANAGTGTAACAAAGTCTTCATTGCGTAGCTAGTTGACTCCACTGGCCCCAGTATGATCAACCAGTCACCTGAGCCAGCCATTGACTACTCTGTCTAAATACACCACACACACCCATGTCTGGGTTGTCATGACCAGGCTGCAGTCCATGCTGCTGCAGTTAGTGTTTGAAATCAAATAGTCATTGACCTCGGTCATGTAGAGACCCAGTGAGTCCAGTTTGGCCAGGGAGGTCCTTTGTGTCCTCTCTCTCTGCTCCTAGGGCTCTCTTCCTTATCTGTGTGGCTGAAGCTAAGTTGTTGCCACAACATGGGGACGCCCAAACTACTCCATTTTCTTTGAAGCAAAAGTTAAAGATTGCTCACACCTCTTGACATGTGATTGATAAGATTAGGGAAGGGCTCCGTGAAGTTTCAAGGGCTGCTGGGAAATGTTTTTGAGTGAAGAGAAGACTGGAAAAGACTGAGGAGCAAATATAAGAAGTCAGACCATCCATAGCTTCTTTATGGAGTGAATCACTCCAATCTAATCCTCTCTCTGTCTGTCCCTTCTTCCCTCCCTCCCTCCCTCCCTCCCTCCCTCCTTCCCTCTCATTCATTTATTTATGAAGATGTACCTGCACACACACATTAGTTGTTAGCACAGATTTCTATTAATTCTTTGCTATACTCTCGGAGCGTAGGTCCATCTTACAAGGATATAGTCTGTCCTCACAGGGTTTCTGTCCCAGAGAGAAGACAGACTCAATTGCTAATAAGGACTGTTGGAAAGGTTAACTATGGTCGCTGTTTGAAAGTGACCNAGAGCAAGGAACAGGTGCCCAGTACAGAAGTGTGAGGGCGACTTTCTTGTACTTTCCACAACAATGCTGTTGGAAATTATTAGGCAGCTTAGTGTTTCATATTCAGATTTCTTGAATTTATAATTAACACATAGTTAGATTCACTCGTTTGAAGTGTGTTTTCTGTACAGGTGCTTTGNGTGTTCAGACAGTTTGCTGCCTACCATCTTACACCGTGTATCATTTCATCAACCAAGAAGAAAGTCTTTGCATCAAGTAGCAGCCATTCTCCATTCTGCCCTCTGTTTAACCTACTGATAGCCATTACTCTACCTTCTGTCCCGGTAGCTTTGCTTGCTTTAGGTATGAATGGAATCATGTAGTCTATGCTGCTTGGAGACTAACTTCTTCCTTGTAGTATAAGCATTTTCAAGATTGTCCAAGGTGTATATAGTTTTAAACTGCTTAAAAATTTCTTGAGTTCTGACTGATAAATCTAATAGAGTGGTGGTGTGCAATGTTCTTAGCAGGGGTAGACTGGAAAGCTGAGGTTTTGTACTGTAGATATTTTTAATTTTTGCAGAATAAATAGGGTCTCTCAGCAGTTAAACTTCTAAATCTTATTGATGGTTTTCAAACTTGGCTGCTTTTTTGTTGTGTGTGTTTTGTTTTTTGAGTTGGGGTCTTACTATGTAGTTCTGGCTGTCCTGGAACTCACTCTGTACAACAGGCTAGCCTCAAACTCATGATCCTCTTACCTCTGCCTCCTTTAGCAAATCTTGGCAGTGTGGGCCACCACAACCGGCTTGGCTGCTCTTAAGTACCATTGCCATGATCCTAAACTAACTTCTTGTGTAAACAAGAGCTGCCTCTTCTTTTGCCAAGAAAACATAGTTTAAACATTGATTTTTTTTTTTTCAGAGNAACATGCTCAGCGGAACTGGTTTTCTGCAGAGATCATTTCTTCAAATGTACATAAAAACATATTTCATACTAAAGATAGTATTTGAAGCCATGCGCCCATGGCTGTATTTTACAGTGAGCAATGAAAAATGGAAGTAGGGCATGGCTGGAGTGATGGCTCAGAGGTTAAGAGCCCTTGCCATGCTTCNAGAGTACCAGGGTTCAATTCCCAGCACCCACATGGCAGCTCACAACTATCTGTAACTCCATTTCCAATGGATCTGACACTCTCTACTGGCCTCTTTTGGTGCTTAAACATACATGCAGCCAAAAACAACCATACACATTAAACAAAACAGGAAAGGAATATATACATACCTTCCTCCCTCTTTGTGGTATTGAAGATTAAACCCAGAGCCTCACATGTGCTAGGCAAGAGCTCTCATTCTGAGCTGTTTCCACAGCTCCAGATATACCTTTAAAATGGCTTTTGTGATGTCCCATCTGCTGATGGCTCACCT
>LZPO01087303.1:0-17026 GCA_001675575.1 Neotoma lepida | reverse complement strand
GTGTTCTGCCTGCATGTATGCCTGCAGGTCAGAAGAGGGCATCAGAGCCCATTATAGATGGTTGTGAGTCACT
Source organism: Neotoma lepida (assembly GCA_001675575.1). Lineage (NCBI taxonomy): Eukaryota > Metazoa > Chordata > Mammalia > Rodentia > Cricetidae > Neotoma > Neotoma lepida. The sequence goes on along the minus strand of LZPO01087303.1, from coordinate 16,953 downwards.
ATGTGGTTGCTGGGAATTGAACTCAGGACCTCTGGAAGAGCAGCCAGTGCTCTTCAGCCCTACACCTCACGTTTTAACTGTTCACCTCAAACATCATAGAAGTCCTCCTGTGAGGTGGCAGATGGTTAGCTTAACAGTAATGTAGTAAATCTCACTTTTCTTGGATGATTCAGAACCTTCAGGAAGAAATACAACCAGTAATTGTGTAGAAGCTCAGCAGGGGAGCTAGTTAGATTCTAATGTGTTTGGGGACCTGAGTTGGAACCCCACAAACCACATGAGAAATGGAACAAACAGAAACTGTGGAGATGGTGGCATGCTCTTGGAATCAAGAGTTGAGAAATAGACACAGATTCTCTGAGCACTGATCAGCTGACCCATCATATTTAGCAAGCCAATGGAAGCCACCATCTCAGGAGGAATGACATCTAGGCTGTTCTCGCAGCCTTCACACATGTGCACCCGGACAGAAACGCGTACCCAAATGTGCACACATAGAAACAACAAAAATAGGGATATTACATGCATGGGAACCTTGTTCATATTCTCGCTCAGTTCTCAGTGGTACCATGATGGCAGTGATCCAGAAGAACCTTCCTTCACGCGTCAGCACTTGTCCTGATGACTTCTGCTCAGGGCTAGCTTTGGAGTCGATGTTCATGGTATCTTTGTAAAAGACTTCTCACAATTGAGACTTTGTAAAGGTGAAATGAAGCTTAATCATTTGCTTTTTCTCTGCCCCTGATGGGAACTATTACACTTCCAAGGCCTTTGGATAAAGGGTGATGTGTAGAGAAAAAGTGAAAAAAACTCCTCAATTTTTCTACTCTTGTCAAACCCATACTTTTTGAAGTATGAAAATCCTGCAGCTTCCCCCCTTGAATTTTGTGTATTAGTCCATATGTAGTATATAATTAAAGGTAATTACATGTTTTGTTAATTACCTGACAGTGTGATAAGTTACATAAAATGACTCTTAATTAAAAAAGCAAACTGGCATCACCGGGTGGATGGATTCTTTCTGTCCGTTGGTTCATATGGTCCTTGAATAGCCCTCCTTGCCTGTCAGTCCTCTGCTGAGAGTGCCAGGCAGTTGCTGGAGGTCAGAGGAAGTGCCTTGAGAGCCATTCATTACAAATTGTGCAACTTGGAAGTTTAGAGCTGTGATTTTTCAGAGTAGGCGTTGGGACCAATTTGTGAATTAGGCAATCTTTTTAGTGGGTTGTATTCAAGACTGGTGTGGTGTGGTGTAGGGTGTGTGTGTGTGTGTGTGTGTGTGTGTGTGTGTGCATGTGTGTGTGTAGTTCAGGTGTTGGCCCTTGCCTACCACCTTGCTTTAGACAAGCTTCCAGGTGTTCTCTTGTCTCTGCCTTGCATCTGGCCACAAGAGTGCTAGGATTACAGATGTGTGCTTTACATGACTTTACATGTGTTCTAGAGGTCTGGACTTAGGTCCTCATGCTTTCCTGGGAATTACTTTACCCACTGAGCCCTCTCTCCAGCCCTCAAGCCTGTTTTTAAGTGAATATGCATACTGTTGCTTCATTTTCTAAATTATAAATGCACACTATAAGGCTTTTAAAACAGTTTCCATAATGTAAATTAATCCAGTGTGTAAGGTACATTGATTCATTTGCTTGTCTGTTCACCACATCTTTATTAAATGTCTGTTCTGTGCCAGGCATTGTGCTAGGACTTCCCCAGTCCAGTATAAAAGCCACTATCCACTTGTGGTTGTGGAGCACTTTTCTTATGGTTAACCAGAACTTACATGTGGTATGGGTATAGCTCCATAAAGTATTTCAATGCTTTCATATTGAAAAAGTATGAAAAATTTGCATGCTTTTCATTATTGATGGCATATTGAAATTAGCCAGTTTGGATCCATTGGCCTCAGTAAAATGACTAAATTGTGTTTCAGCTGTGTTTTTACTTACAGTAAGTAGTATTAGTTCCAGTGACATGTGTGGCCAGCCTGCTGTTTCCATGGGACAGTAGTGGTGGTGATAGTGGGGAGGCAGCAGTGGACAGAAGTGACCAAGTCCTCTGCCCGGTGCTCTGGAGAGTGTGGATGGGCAAGCAGACCTCATGAGAGTATGTTCATGAAAGTGGAGCATGGGGAGAGGAGTCAGATGCCAGAGGGGAAGGCTAGGTAGTCCATGGAAGTCTTACTGTACAGCAGACACATTTGAGCATGCTCTGAGACAGATGTCCTGCTGGTAGCTGCCAACAAGAGGGTGATGGGGCATAAGGTCAAGGAGAAACACGGCTTATTGTATTCTTAGAAAAATGAGATCCTTGGAAGGGCAGCAACAAATACATGCTTTAAGTGCATTGCTCAAAAACCCTGACTGGAAAATAGCCTGTGCGTGGAGGAGGCCAAAGGAGGGAGGCCATTTAAGAGAGTATCTATGAATTCCACTGAGATACAGTGAAGACTAGGTGATTTAGACTGCCAGCAGCCACAGTGGCTGGTGAGACCCCGTTGCTGTTGGAGTTTATTTAAGGTAAGCTAGAGACTTTTCTAGTGGAGAGATGGTATTTTGTCAAAGGTGACTTTCTTCCTGCATGATAGGGTATTACTAAGAGAATTNGCTGATAGGATGTTCTATAGGAAAACAGGAATCAGGTGGAAGGCTGGAATTTTTACTCCAAGCTATTCTAATAGGATAGAACTGCCATCGATTGGTGTAGGGACGTCAATGAGCTGGCACAGTATGGGTAATGAAGGAAGGGGGCAAAGAGTGTGGTGGTGAACATTGGGGTTTGCAGCTCTTCATTCTCAGTCACATGAGATCCCCATGAGCCTTTGGATATGTAGTTCCAAAAATATTCTAGCTAGGGGCTATCAGTGCAGGATTTACAGGTATAAGAGATATGTAAGACAGGAAACTTCACGCACTCCCTCGCNGGAGTGCTTCTTAGACATGGATGAGAAAGGCTTGCAGCCAGGGTTTGAAAGCCACCATTGCTGAAAAGTTTATCAAGGACACTGAGGAATCAGGGTCATTCATGGGAGGAAGGGCTAGGAGATAGCTCATTCAGTAAAGTACTTGTCACACAAGGGGGAGGACCTGAGGGCTATCCTCAGATCCATGTAGAAAGCCAAGCATAGTGACATGGATTTGTAACTTCAGTACTGAGGACAGGGGAGACATAGACATAAGGATCCCTGGGGCTTGCCACCCAGCCACCTGAGCCCATTCAGCAAGTTCCAAGCCAACAAGAGACTGTCTTAGAAAACAAAGTGGCCACTACCCTAGAAACAACAACTGAGGTTGTCCGCTGGTCTCCACACACACACACACACACACACACACACACACACACACACACACACACACACACACACACACAGAGAGAGATCTGTACACATGAATACATGTGCCCCTGTGTGTGCGTACTGATGAACACACACACACACACACACACACACACACACACACACACACACATATACACATAAACAAGAAATGTTGAGATTGTGGTGAATGACAAATTCATTGAGGTGTTTTGAAGGTTGTCAGCCATATCACATGGTGTTAAGAGGTCAAAGAGATGATAACAAAGACCTGGCCATTATGCGTGTCTCTATGAAGTTAGTTATGACCTTAATGACAGTAAAATGTCTTTGAGTTTTAATTCCATAATTTGTTCTGACTTTACCTAATGACTAGTTAGATGGTCTCATGGTTTAGATATAAAATGTCCTCCAATGCCTTGTGTGCCAAGTGNTTTGATTCTCAGCTAGTTCTGTTGAGAAATGATTGAACCTGATTGGTCATTTGTGAGGTGGGAACTGGATGGAGGAGGAAGACACTTCCAGTCTCTTTTACTCTTGGCTTCCTGGTCACCATAATGTAAAGATCTTCATCAACTGTTTGCTTCCACCACATTAGTCTTCCTGGTATCAGGCCGGAGACAAGAGAACCAGCTGACTGTGGGCTGGACCCTCTATGAGACAGTGAGCCCAGATAACCTTTTTCTTCCTTTCAGTTCTTTCTCTCAGGGATTTTGTCACAGCAAGAAAAAGCTAACTCAGATGGTTACATTATTTTTTCCCTAATTCCTTTTCACCCTTACCTTTGTTAGGGTCACACATTTGTCCCCAGACCTTGCAGCCTCACTTCTGTGATGTCTGGGTCATAGTTCAGCCAGAGAGGAAGAAGAACTACACGATCTTCTGGCTTTTGCCCCTTTCCAAACACCCTTTATTTAATTCAGTGGCATAGAAATCAGGGCTGCACTTGGATCTCTGTAGAGAGTGCTCTGTTTTAATATTCTAAACTGCACTGTAGCTTGGTGTGGTTAACATACTCTCTAGATTAGTAAGGAACTAGTTTGAACCTGAGCCACAAGTTCGTCTGTCACCCTTACCTTCTACTAATATGGGTAGTCTTTGATGGCTGCATCTGTCTTTCAAGTTAACTACGCACATCAAAGGTCTCTCTTACTCAAAAAATCATGAAACATCATTGATTATGTTCCCAGTTCCTGAGCCAGCCTCTCATCCTCAAGCATGTAGGGAATGAGTGGCAAAGAGGAAAATTGATGTACATAGATGTACTGGAGGACCGACTGCCATTAACCTGCTGCTGGGTGAATCACCTTGTGGGTGATTCTGAACAATATGCTTATTTTTCCATTACATTATAACATTATTAAGATAATTATAAGAGCAAGAATATGGGATGGAAAATATCCCTGGCAACTTCACCTAACAGTTTATCACTTATCTCACCATTATTTTTGGTATGGAGATCTGTCCACATGCATTTGTGCTCTGTACTGTTTTCCAGCCCTCATCTCTGACCTGTCAGGAGTAGTCCCCTAAGTCCCCCATACCTATACCTGAACTTGAAGGTTGTCATGGTGAGCGTCACTGCTAAGTCCTCTCCTCCTGCTGTCCTGAGCTTTTAGTTACATCCCTTTCAGTTCCTTGTGAATGCTGGCGTCTCTATGTGAGGCATTGTGAGAGAATATAATTAGTTTTTTTTTTAAACTTTTTTAATGATTTATTTATTTTTATTTCATATTCATTTTTGTTTTGCCTGCATGTATGTATGTATGAGGGCATTGGATCCCCTGGAATGGGAGATACAGACAGTTGTGAGCTGTCATGTGGGTGCTGGGAATTGAACCCAGGTCTTCTGGAAAAGCAGCCAGTGCTCTTAACTGCTTATTAATTATATTATCAGCAGCCCGAGAATATAATTAGATTTAAAGGGTTGTGGAGGGTCCACTGAGATGTCTCAGTGAGTAATGATGCTTGCTGCCAAGTTGAGGACCTGAGTTCANTCCCCAGAAACGACATGGTAGTAGGAGAGAAGTGACTCCAGTAGGTATTGTCAGACCTGTACACCCATGCTGTGGCATGCACCCTCTCTGTCTCCAAATAAATAAATGTAAAAAGAAAAATGAAATGTTGTTGAGATTTTACATTTCCCATTAGTTTCTCTCCAAAGAATTTATTAATTTGACCTACATCACACCATCCCATGGAACCGAGACCACGTGTTTTACATACAGTGCCATTGGCATGAATTTGGGGCAGGAAGTTTCTAAACATTAAGTTGTCGGAGGCATATTTCTTCTTTTGTCTGAAGTCACCCTTCAGACTTGATTTGCAGCATACAGGGTGGGAACTGTGGGTCCTTCCACGGGCCAGCCATTCACACTCACCCTCCACCCCACCCCATCCCATTTCCAATGCCCCAGCAAATCCTTCATTTAATTTGTTTATGGTTACACCTTCAAGTGTCCCCATGGCCGAGTTTCATTGAGGCTACTTTGGAAAAATTCAAAAGTACTTACAGCTCCCAGAATATAGACATGGAACTTGTCTTACTGGCTGCTCCTCAGAGGCACAGTCATTAGTGCAGAAGTTACCAGACACTTAGCGCCTATGAGGCTCACTGTATTTGAAGCTGGGCCACATCCTAGAGGAAAACACCTTTTCCTCGGTGTCGGTCACATCTGTCACCCCTTCAAGTGGCCACTAAGTGAAGTGCTGTGAGACCCAGGAGATTCAGAGAGGACTGAGGAATATCACACGGTTCCAGTCTGCTGCTTGGCCTTTACTGGTTCGTGAAAGTGTGATGAAGAAAAGGAAAGAACACACCCAGGCCCCTGTACTGGCAGCTGTCCTGCTGGGGGTGCCCTCTGACTTCACCTTTTCCTATCGTGCTGTGATGCCAAAATAAATGGAAATATTATTATTCTTTTGACTATCAAATAATGAACTGGAAACCTAAGCATCTTTTCTTTCTAAGTGGCTATAACCTTTTCTTGGATNGATTCCCAGTGTTCTTTTTTTTTCTTCAAGTATGTCAAGGGAATTTACAAATATTTTTAAAAAACATTAATATGAAAAAGCAGCTAAAAATGTTTATTTCAAAAAAATGTCCATTTTTTTTTTACCTCCTGCCATCAACTTCCATCAGTGTCCATCAGCACCTCCTGCCTCTACTTCCTTCTCTATCTATATCCCAAGAGCCTGGTTTGTGTGTTGTGCAAGCATGTTGGACAGAGGTGTGTATAAAGTTAGAATCTTCCTGCTTGCTAACGACTACTGTGTTTCTTTGTTTCATGTATTTTTGTTTTGAGTAGTTGAGTTTCTGGTAGCAGGAGAACATTGATGGAGACCCTGCCTTGCCTGTGATTGACTCATATAGCTGGGTACCTCCTGTGTGAGCCTCATTTGCCATTTGCAAAGGTTGGAGCTGTGAAATCATGGGGATGCATGATGCATCTCATAGGGCATATGCCAAGCAGTTCAGATGTCCATGCTCTCAAATCCTTTTGTGGTTTGAGAATGGGACTCGTGTTCCTGTTGCCTCTTCTATTACATATGTTTTTCCAGTAAAATGCTTATTTATGTAGGATTGTGACCCCAAGAGCCATATTTCATTGTTGGTTCCGTTATTATATTATATGCACATTGTATTCACAGACCAAGGTGTTCTTAGGAACCTGACTTGTCTTCATGTAACCATGAATAATAAGCTTTTAAAAGTTTATCTCCTTTTTACTTGTGTATGTGTGCACATGTGTGTGTGTATGTGTGCACGTGTGTGTGTATGTGTGCACGCATGCATGCATATGTGAGTGTAGGTGCTCAAGGGGGCCTGAGAAGACCAGGTGATCCCCTGAAGCTGGAGTAAAGGCTTATGAAGGCATCTGATACAGGTGTTAGGAACAGAACTCAGGTCTAGAAGAGCAGAGGTCAGCCTCAATGGCTGGGCTATCTCTCCAGCTCTGAGAATATTTTAAAAATATTTTTTACTTGTGTTCATGTGAGTGTGTGCATGTATGTGCATGTGCATGTGTGTGTATAGGTGCCCCCAGAGATCTTCTGGAGCTGGAGTTACAGAAGGTTGTGAGTTTTTCAGTGCGAGTTCTGGGAGCCAAGCTCTAGTCTTCCGCTAGAGCANCAAGTCATTCTTAACTGTTGAGTTGCCACAGTAGGAATTTTAAATGTTAGGAAAAAAGACCAAATATAAAGTATAAGTAATCTAAAATCATGGCACTGAAAATAACACACACACACACAAAGCATGCAGAGAGAGACAGACATTTCCTTCTATAGTGACACTGGATACATATGTATTTAACAAAAGTACACTATATAATATCTTATACGCATTTAAAAACGTGATATCACATAGACAACACTTCCCTTCATCGGAGAGTTTGGTGACTTTTGTTTGTGCTTTTATTTTGGTGGTCTAGGGCTCCACCGGAGGGACTCACATGCTAGACAGGCNCTTTGCCTCTGAGCCACACCTCCATCCCAAAGTATTCCTTAAGGCCCTTGATTTGCATCATACTGCATCACCCTTTTGGAAGTTCTAACATGTCACTCTTTCTCATTGTCTTGTCTTAAGGCTGTGGCTAGGTTTTGTACTGTATATTGCCACTGGTCCATTGAACACAGATGCTTCTCAAGTTCTTTTCTTTGGTGTAGGTTATAGAATTTCTGATCTCTCCTCACATCCCACCACCATGCCTTTCATAGCACACTGGTTTGCATTTGCTACCAGTACTGGTTCAAATGTTTATTTCTCTGCAACTTTGCCAGTGGTGGTGGGCCAGCATTTTTATTTTTATTTTTTTTTATTTATTTATTTATTTATTTATTTTTTTATTCATTTATTTTTTATTTATTTATTTATTTATTATTTATTTATTTATTTATTTATTTATTTATTTATTTATTTTTTAGTTTTTTGAGACAGGGTTTCTCTGTGTAGCTTTGCGCCTTTCCTGGAACTCACTCGGTAGCCCAGGCTGGCCTCGAACTCACATAGATCCGCCTGCCTCTGCCTCCCGAGTGCTGGGATTAAAGGCGTACACCACCACCACCCGGCAGCATATTTTTTTTTTTAAATTTAAGATGCAGAACAGTTTATTTGTTGTTGTTGTTGTCGTCCTTTACTTGTAAGAGGTCAACATTGACAAATGAAGTCCACAAGTTTGGTTTGTGTCTTTAGGCTGTTTGTGTTTTCTGATTTGTCCACAGTGTTTGGGACAGGCAGGGTTGGAAAGGGTAGACAGGTAGAGGGAGCCAGGGGACTGAACTACGGAAGGGTCATCTCAGTGCGTGGTTACTGCACCAGGGATCTCCATCTCAGGATTCATACAGCACTTTCAACTTTAAATTCCTCCTTTTGTTCACCAAACCTCATTGAGTATTTGCTTGTTCTGCATTGTAGTTTAAATACTAGCAGTGAACTAAATAAATAAATTAATAAAAGTTATTCATTAAACAAATCACGAATCTTGGGAGAATGGGTGGGTGAATTGCCCTCATTGTTTTGTAGAGGACCAGCTGACCAGTCTCCACGAAGCTCCTAGCAACAACATAGCAAACTATCACTAAATCTGCTCTCTCTGGCTCATCCTCGGCAACTGACATTAAGGTGCTGTTTCTCCAGACCCCTTCAGTAGCATCCTTATCACCCNCTGATGACTGCTTCCCTTGGCCCTGGGCTCTGGAGTGGAGACTCTTCTGTAAGTTTCTCCTTCAGTCCTTTCCCCACTGAGCCAGCTTCCTTCTGCTCTGGGGCCCCAGAGGCCCAATAAAGCTGCTAGGAACATTAAATCCACCACACTCTGAGCACAGACCTGGGTGCTTCATGGAGCCTCTTCATTCACAAGCATTAAGTGGGGTGCCATTCAAGGTTGAGCTGTAGAGATGCATAGGGGCTTCTGCCCTGTCTCTGGTGTTTATTGGCTTGATGTGCAGATTCCATCAGATACCTCTCACCCAGCCCTCGATGGCAGAGTACAGAGGAAGGAAAAGGCAAAAGCTAAGTACACTTCTTCTTTTCCCAGGCTGGTTCTAGCTTTCCATGAGCTGAGTGTTGTTGGAGGAAGGGCCAAAGGTAGGATCCAGGGTTAGGATCACAGACCCCAAAACCAAGGTCACACTCTGTTTTCTCCCTGTTTCCCCATTCCCAGAAATCCACTTGAAAGTCATATTTCTGAATGTGAACTTCTCTGGTTCTGTCACAAGTACTTCAAAACAGGACTGGTTTTTAATGGAAAAGTAAACATTTTTAGGTGCCAGCATGGTGGCCATGGAGCTCATTCTATTCAGTCTGTGATGTAAGTCTTGGCAGGCTTGTGAAGTAAGCCTATAGAGGCCAGTTTTTGGATATGGTTACAGGACTAGTANATTCAGTCACTAGTCCCCAACTGTGAAATGAGGGACCCACCTTACAGGGACACTGGAAAGATTCTACAGTGGGTCTTATGACCCCTTAAGAGTTTGGGGTTCAGAGTCTCAGCTTGGGGACTTGGCCCTACTCTCTAGCTTTGTGGCCTTCTGCGTTTAAATAGTCTTTCTTCCTGAGTTAAAATGGTTGGGTCAAAACTGGTCCTTCCTCTATGGAGAGTTGAGAGAGGCACTGGGATTTCCTACATGCCAAGTTAATTTTAGGGTGTCCTCGTATGTCCAGTGAGGACCTGGTAAATATTGGCTCATGGGTAAGTTATCAAGAAGACTAATCACCTTTACCATTAAATACAATTTCANGATGCTGAAGAAATGCAATTTCAAGATGCTGAAGTGTTTTGTTTTTTTTTAATCATGCCGTAGCTTATTAGAGAAAGACTGATAGAAACAGAGGAAACGCATCCAGACCTTTGCTCTCTGCCCAAAATTTAGGGGGAAAGTTAAGATCTTGAGTAGATACTAAAATTTGAAATCATTTTCCTGTTCCTGTCTTCCCCTGCCTTCAAGAGGGATGGTGTGGGGCCACTCTGAAGGACCCCGCTGTGCTGTCTTTATAAATTTCAGTCAGATATTAGGTGCATTACAATCTTGTTTTAAGGATGAGGATCATACAGGGCCTTACCACTGGCGCCCTGGAACTCCTGAATTCAGACAAAAATCGCTGAGCTTGCAAGCTTTCTAAATCCTGAACTTTTGTTTGCAAAAAGGCTTTCTGGAACTGTTCATGAGAATCATTGGCTACAATCTTATTACGCAACTGGTGCATACAGGCCATATTTAATGGGTATGTGGGCTGAGCATCGTGTACAGAACAGTAATCCTGCTTCTAAGATGGTGAGGCAGGAGGATTAGGAGGATGAGGCCAGGTCCTCTCTCCAGTGAATGAATGGATGGATGGATGGATGAATGAACAAAACAAAAATCGAGCAATGGCTTGTGCCCCTAGAGTAACGGGTAGAAATGTTCTCATCAGATATTCACTCTGTCCAAATGTGGGTATTCATGTGTGAGTGTGCACAAAAGCCCTGCCTATCCAGGAGACCAGAAGAAAGGCTCTTTGTCACTACTAGGATGTGTTTTGAGGTAGTAGGAGATTGGCTTTCTGGACCCACTTGGCAAGAATGGCCTTGACCTTGCCATCAAACAAAGGAATACATGGCAGCAACCCGTTCTCTGAAATCCCCACAATCCATCATTTTCAATGAGTGAGCAGGATGCATTCATGAAGCCTCACAGGGCATCTTTTCTCTTTGTCCTTTCAAAGTGCGTATAGTTTGATCTGCCTTTACTTATATATGATAATTCAAATCATAAAAGCAACAGTGAGAAGAACATGTGTAAGAAAGCATACATGGCTTTAAAGTTATCNCCAGGGTCTGGGCAACAATCCTCCTTCCAGGAATCTTTTTCTTTGCGTATTTGTCACAGAGTAACCTCAGATGTCAGTGGCTCTTGAACATTTGAAATGTGCCTAGGCTAAGTTCATGGGTGCCAAATATGTAACTTCCATAAAGAATTTTTAAAAGACAAAAGCAAAATATCTGACGAATTTTTATCTTAATAATAATATGTTGAGGGGATGTGTTATATTCATTATATTTAAGAAAATATACTATTAAAATTAATTTTATTTGTTTGTTTTAACTTATTAAATGTATCTTCTAGAACATTTAAAATTATATTTCTGATTCACATTATAGTTACTTAGAAATCCATCCAAACTACAGCTCCTAATGCTTAAGAGTTTGGAAATCTGTTGCCCATTCTTTCCAATAACATCTGCAAACAGCAACATCACTATTATTACTGCAGTGCCTAGATCTGTGAGATTTTTTTAACCAGTCCCACTTTGTTGGATGTTCAGGCTTGGATAGAATGGAGTTTGTGCAGTCACTTTGTGAGCCTGCCTCGTTTTTCCCAAGGGGAGTATATGAACCTCATGGAAACACTGTTGACATTCGAAACTTATGGGGCTGTTCTGTGCTTTGTTAATGCAGTGCCATGTCTGCACATTCCTTGTCTTCTGCTCACTCCATACCAGAGAATATCCCTACCTTCACAGAGGCAGAATAACCAAAAATATCCCCAGACCCTGCCATGTGTCAGCTGAAAGATAAGTTCGTCCCAGATGAAAAGCATTGACTAAGGGTGATTTCCCAGGATGGGAGACACACTGGGTGAAAATTGTGTATATTTGAGCCTGAGAAATGTATATTGACTTATGCTGCAATTTTGTATATATTACTGAAGTATCTATATAAGAATATCCCACCACTCAGAAGGCCAAAGTAAGCAGGTCTCTGCAAATTTGATGGGAGGCTGGAGTGCAGAAAGTGTTGCAGGCCAGCCAGAGCTACAGAGTGAGTCCCTGTCTCTAAGAAAATAAATAGACGTAAAAAATAAAAAATAAAGAGTGTATATTAGTGAAGTACTTTCTGTGAGAATCTAAACAATACATATTTCTATCTAGAATAACAATGACTCTCCTTAAATGCTACAAAGGGCTCTGAGAAGGGTAAGGGTGGGTACTTGCTAAATTGCTTGATAGGGGTCTCTTTGCTGGGAGCTCTCTGATTGCTGTGTGCCTGAGCTCATGGAGAGAGGCTTGGGGTTTTGTCTGGGTACCCAGCTTCCCAGGGAGGTGGCACACAGTGAGCGCTTCCTTGTGCTACACAATGTACCTGGGATTCTGTGCTTATGATGGGAGGGAAGACGGAGGACCCTGGAAAGAAACCCTTTTATTACTTTGCAGTTGAATTAAGACTTGCCTTACAGCAAGGAACAGGAACAGGACTTGATGATGCCAAGCCTGGGTGGCACAGGCCTGTAACCCCAGCCACCCTCTTGCTAGGCTGAGGAATAAAGATCACAGTTCAAGGCCAGCCTGAGATGTAGCATGAGTCAAGGATTGGTCAGCTTAAGGGAACTAGCCTTAAAAGTTTATTTGAAGGGGGCTGGGAAACTGTTAAACTCAGTGTTAGAACATTTGCTTAGCAACCATTAATACTGGAAAAAGNAAAAGGTAAATAATGATGATAAGTGTTAATTATTGAGGATCTGGCATAAGTCACGTCCTGCTAAATGCTTTTATGTGTAATTTCATTTTGTTTTACTTTGTCCCCTACCCTCTGTGGCTAGAAGGCACTCCTCTCCCTACAGGAAGGGTACCAGTGCTCACAGCAGAGGCCAGAATTCATCCTCAAACCCAGGTCACAGCACTGCCATGTGATATGGTCAGGATGGGAAGTAGGCAGGCCCACTACTAATGACTGCTACTCATTAGTTCACTCTTTCTTCAGGTATTTGGGCCATCTTTCTAGCCATCCCTTTCTCCCTGCTGCAAATTCCTTGTAGTAAGCCACAGATTTGGCTTGACAGTGGCTCATTTAATGTGTTCGTGGATTGACTTCTGCTGTTTCCAGAACCTACAGCTGAGGTGTTGTAAGTCAGAGAAGATTCCATAGGGATGTAATCTGGAGAAAAAAAATGTGGAGAAACTATAGAGGATGTAGTTTTGTGATGCACATATTTTGTGTTGGTACAAACACCACTGTGTTGTGGTGAGCTGAGCACATAGAATAGTGGGTACCAGGGGAGCGGTGGTGATTGTGGGCTGGACATACATGGATTTGGGTCTGGGTTTGGAAACTTTTATTTTTAATTTCTTTTATAATATTGATGGAGTGAGTGATAGAAAGTATGGTGATCATCGTATCTTGGGAAGATCACTCTAAAGTATTTAATATGCATGGATAGGAAAAGGCTTGAGGGGCGGCCAGTGCCTGAGAACTAGAAGGCAGACCACGCATCCATTCTCTCCATGCAAGTGAACCTCTCTGCCTCTCTAAGTGCTGCTTCCCAAGCTGCCTTGGCACCAGCTCATGGGCTGGAAGCAACAAGACTTTCTGTAAGGTCTTTCTCTTTGGAGCCCTCAGCAAAGGTGATTCTTTCTCCATGTGAATTCAACTCCATATGGAATTGTTTCAGGCTATTTGTAGGGCTGCATTCGGCTGGAAAGGTAGCTGTGGTGGAGACCAGGCAGGAGGGTGCATCTGCATGCCTGGCAGTTGGGGCTCTCCAGTGTGGTCAACTTTGGGTGAAAGAGGAAGTGGCTAGGCTTCTTCAGGCTAAGTTGAAACCTGGCATTGAACCATTTCTACTGCCTCACATTTGTCAAAGCTCATCATATGCCCAGCCTATTCTCAAGGGCACTAAGAAGTGATACCACTTTTCTCTGTTGACAGTATCTGGTGATTGAAAATCTAGGGTATCATACTCTTACATAGCAAATTTTTTCCTAGGGAGAAGCAACACGCACATCTGTTCACCCTATATAGGGAACTCACAACAGACCAAATACAAATACTGTCAAAGTCCAATTTGCTGAATCAATGAGTTACTTACAGGAATACAGATGAGGGGTTACTTCCAGAAGCAGAAATGACTCAAAGACAACTGTATCACTAACACCCACCCCAGCGTGGGGGACAGCTCACAAAATCTGGCAGTCCTGGGGCACACTGCACATCTGCAGGTAGTACAGCAGGTTGGAGAGTGTCCTTTTCTGTTGGTCTCAACCCCCTGCAGGCAGTTTGGCTGGATTCTGCTTCTTCCAGACAGCTGGTCTGATATCATCATCCTCTTTGCAGCTTTGCTTCTCTGAGAATCTTTGCAGCTCAGGTTCTTCTCTCTGAGAAGACTCTCACCCTTTATCTCTTATTCTGGCAGGGAGAAGCCTAGTGAATCTGCTCAGTTTCAGGGACTTCCTGAAGCTATTTAGAGTTGTTTACCTTCTTGCTTAAAGAGCTTCCTATAGGATGGAATGTTTTAGTCTTGGAGGAAACTGTTACACAACATATATCTGCTAAGAAAATGCTTTACTGTTGAATTATGTCCCAAGACCTAAAAAAGGAAAAAAAGATGAAAAATTAAAAACAAAAATCTTTTTGAGACTAGGTCTTATAAGTTCCTCAGGCTGGACCTGAACATGCTATGTAGCCCAAGAAATAGCCAGAGTTACAGAATAGCTGAGATTTGTAGAACTGCTTTGCCATGCCTAGCTGAGACTACCCCCTGATAGATGTGGAAGAATGAGAGAGGCTTACTAACAGCCCAGTATCTGTCTTTATGACCAGAAAGTCCAGAATATCTATATTTTTACAGCAAAGTGAGTTTGTGGATGACCTGGTGAACTTCATATCTACTCAGAAAGATTTGGTCCTACTGTTCATTCTGGTATTTTGTTCAGAAAATATCGTTGCTGGAGTGCATGGAAAGAAAGTAGCTTAGAAGAGAGAATGTTGGGAAGCAAGCAGCAAGGCCAGTGTTCCCTGTCCTCACACATCTTCAGAAACTGCCCGTGAGAGGAAACGTATGTTTGGTAATACACTGGTCAGACCTCCTTTTTCACCATTTGCTTTTTTGACATTTGCAGGTACTCCCTGCCCCCGGCGTGTGCATGCTGGTTCATTGGCACAGTGTCTACCCATCCTCTGGGCCAATTAGTTTGGTTTAAGTACAAATGAAACCATCAAGGTTACTATATTATTTAAAAGTAAAGAATAATTAGACTGAGCAAAAACTGGCTGAAAGAATGCCCCCAGGATATGTTGGAAGTATGAAGAGGCAGGCAAAGAGAAAATGCAGAAGAACAAGGAAGAGAACATGGGTACCTCCTCCAGCCTCCTGGGCTATGATAGTGTGGGCTAGCTACACCCAGACTGGTGACTGTGCTAACTGCCACACACACAGAAGCCCAACCTGTACCATTAGAAGCAGGTTCCTGCCGATACCTACTGAGTCTGTAAGATCTCTTATGGCAACCATCAAGGCAAGGGAAGTCTTTAAGAGATGCTTGGGAGTGGGACAGACAGATGCTCAGCAGGGAAAAGCCCTCTCCATGCAATCCTGGTGAACTAGTTTGATCCCCAGAACCCAGGGGAGAGAACTGATTCCCAGAAGTTGTCCTCTGCTCTCCACATGTGCATCTGGCACCCATGCCCCACGTACACCATACCCATACAATGATAATAATAATGATAGTGATAATAATAATAAGAGTAATGGTTAAAAAATTTAAGAAGAAAGCCAGGTATACATATCTTTAATCCCAGCACTCCAGAGGCAGGTGTAGGCAGATCTCTATGAGTGTGCAACCAATCTGGTCTATATAGTAAGTTCCAGGACAGCCAGGCTGCATAGAGAAACCCTTTCTCAAAAAAACAACAATAAAGAAAAATTTTGCTTTTGGAAGAGTCCTAGGAGGTAAAGGGAGCTATTTCACCTGGTTGTTGGGTTCTCCAAGAGTTGACACATAACTGATATTCTAGACTGTTCCTCCCTGGGCCTTGATTTTAGTGCCAGTCCTAGACAATAACCTGTTCGCCCAACACTATCAGGTAAATAGTAGTAAAATTGAAGCCTGGGCATAGGATAGTTGAAGTGGTAAAATGGGATTTCTTTTTCCAGTGAGCTGTGCTACTGCCGCCTTTTACAGATACAATGGGAAACAATGGACTGTTATTACTAGGATTTATACCTATCCTTCTGATAAAAGGCCTGTGTACAGGGTTGTAATTTGCAATGTAGTCTATGACACAGAGAGGTTCCCTAAATGTCCATCAGGAAGGAATTGGTAAATTAAGTTCTTGTCTGTGTAGGGGTGGGACACTGAGGGACATCATTTTGCCCCCATTGCAGTAGAAATGAACATGAACTTATATGTACTGATATGGAAACATCTCAAGTATGTATTATTACATGACAAGTGGATAAAACAGATGGGGGAAAAGAAATACATGTGTCGTATATATTACCATATCTGTGTAGAATATTTTTAAGGAGAGAGACAGGAGAGCTTTCTGTGCAAACAGAGGACCTGGAGTTGATCCCCAGTGTGTTTGTGAAACAGCAGGTGTGGTGGTAGGAGCCAGGAAGAAGCAGGCACATGAATCCCTGGGCCTCACAGGCCCTGTTTTAAAAAACAAGGTGGGGGTTGGGCCATGTAAGCCTGGTGATCAAAAATAGTTTCTAGACCCCATGTAAAAGTAGGAGAGAACCGGAAAGCTGACTTCCCAAAGTGAGCCCTTCCCACCTTACTCCTCCAACACACTAATAATAAAATAAACAAAAACCATACCACCCATGGTGGCCAGCTCCTCTGCAACATCACCTGAGAGTAACTACCAACCTTCATACGCACATACTCATATATA
>LZPO01087302.1:160950-184350 GCA_001675575.1 Neotoma lepida | reverse complement strand
GTTTAGTCCATTATCATCATGGTGGGAAGCATGGCAGCATACAGGCAGACATGATGCTAGAGAAGGAGCTGAGAGTTCTACGTCTAGATTGGTAGGCAGCAGGAACAGAGAGTGACATTGGGCCTGGCTTGAGCTTCTGAAATGTCAAAGCCCACCCCCAGTGACACAGTTCCTCCAACAAGGCCACATCTACTTTAACAAGGCCACACTTCCTAATAGAGTCACTCCTTATGAGCCTATGGGGGNCATTTTCATTCAAACCACCACCCAGCATATTTTCAATGTAGGCTTTCTTCCCACTTAAAAATGGAAATGTTTCATAATTGCTCAGGAAAAAAATTAAGCCTTTCTAATTCCTTTAGTCACATGCAAACTTTAAGGGAGAAACCTGTTTTAATGCAATCATGCTCAGTTAAAAATAACTGAAAGGCTTTTAATGTTCTAAGTTTCTCAGTATCATAATTTTNTTGTTGTTGTTTTTATTTTTTTCAAGACAAGGTTTCTCTGTGAGTACCCCTGGCTGTCTTAGCACTTACTCTGTAGACCAGGTTGGCCTCAAGTTCATAGAAATCTATCTGTCTCTGCCTCCCAAGTGCTGGGATTAAAGGTGTGTGCCACCACTGTCTGGCTTCATAATTTAGTTTTCAGTGTGTGCTGGTTGTCTTTGGTTGTCAATTTGATTGAATCTAGAATTAACTAAAAGGTACACTTTGTGTGAGTCTGTGAAGGTATATCCTAGAAAGATTAATTGAGGGAGGAAGATCTTCTCCCAGATCCTTCACAGGCACATCCCCATGGATCTATTTCCTCCAACCANTCCCTGCTCTACAACTCCACAGCCTACCTATAATTCGATCAGATTATGACTATTAATGAATTAATCTTATGCTTTAAAAAATGAATCCCACATTTTGTAGCTTAAAAAAAAACACCCCATTATCTCACAGTCTCTCAGGTCAGAAATTTGGGCAGTTTAGTTGGGAGCTCAAAGTCTCTGATGGTTCCAAACTATAGGTAGGTCACTCCCAAGCTGCTCATGGGGTTGTTGTCAGGTTTAATTCCTCACAGACTTTGGATCAGCACCTTAGTTCCTCATTGGATGTTGACTGGAGGTTTCCTTCATTGTCCTGCCAATTGCATCTCTCCATTAGGCTGCCTTCATCATTGTCTTCCCTCAGAATATCCAAGGGAAGAAAAAAAGTGAATGGGTNCCCATGACAGAAGTCATAGTCATAAAATAACTTTTGAAGTGACATCCATTATGCCTTCTATCTTCTATTAGAAGTCAGTCAATACTCTAGCCACATTCAAAGGGAGAGGAAGCCACAGGGATGTTAATACTGGACTCCCCCTGGAGTGTGCCAACTGCATAAAATAAGTGAAAACTTCCAACTGTTATGGGTGAAATTCAACACTTGAGAAAGGGGTGTGGAAACTTATTAGAGGTTAGGGCAGAGTCATAAATGAGCAAGATTTTCTAATTTCTTTATAGATCCCATTGTACAACATAGGTTCCATATGTCTTGGAAAGAACTTTCAGGGAAAAAAAAACCAAACTCTTTAAAATAGATTAGAGGAGCTGGAGAGATGGCTCAGAGGTGAAGAACACTGGCAGCTCTTCTATAAGTCCTGAGTTCAATTTCCAGCAACCACATGGTGGCTCACAACCATCTGTAATGAGATCTGGTTCCCTCTCTGGTGTGCATGAATAGTTAAAGGAAGAACACTATATAAATAATAAATAAATAAGTCTTAAAAAAAATAGATTAGAAACCTCAAGATGACTCATCAGGTAAAGGCCCTGGCCTCCAAGCCTTACGACCTGAGTTAGATCCCTTGGACCTACAGGCAGAATGCAAGGACCAACTCCTACAAGTTGTCCTCTGACTACCATATGTGTGTGGTGGCATGTGCACGTGTACACACACACACACACACACACACACACACACGTACACACACACAAATAAATGTAACNAAAATTGTTAGAAAGCTAATTCTGAGAAAGTGTGATAATGGCAAAACTTTCTTAAAGTAAGGTAATGTTGACTCTACCAACATTTTCATAACATTGTGTTTAATCCACTGGCAAGAAGAATAGATATACATATAGATTGTTTAAAACAAGATTCCTTACTTAAAAAAAACCATCATTTTTATTTAGTTTTTGGAGATAGGGTCTTGCTATGTAAGTCAGGATGGCCTTGACCCCTTGACCCTCGTCCTGGATACTGGGATTATACATATAACCACACTTGGCAAGCTAAAANTTCCTGTTAAATGGGCTTAACATGGCTCCAATCAGCATATGGCCAAACTACAGCANTAGACTTCATTTCATATTGACTGTTATTTATGAAACAAACCAAAAGTTCTGTCTCTCACAAAATACTTACTTAAAACATAAAAGATGTTGATGCACAAATGCAATAGCATCCAAATGTACTTTCCTTAGGGCTTTTTTTTCCTTTTAAAAAGTTAAACGTACCATTAAAGACTGGATGCATCTGGCAAATCACAATNAGCAGATCAAGAAACTGTCAAACGATTTTGTGGGATTCTGTGAAGCTGAACGTGTGCTGTCTGCAGTAGTTCTGTAGTGCTGCCAGAAACATCTTGACAATGAGTAGTGAAGTCTGGGATTTTATTTGTTGGTAAATATGTTTTATATATTTATAAGGAGAAGAAGACAAATGGATCCTTTCTTTACAGAAAACTTGATGATTAGAAAATTGTTTTAAAGCTGGGAATTAAAAATTCAAAGTAACACATAATTGAATCCAATGTATTTTTCTCTGAAAAACATAACCCTTATCTTGAAAGATGGTATTAGGTCCCTTGGAGCTGGAGTTATAGAGAGCTGTGAGCTGCCATGTAGGTGCTTGGAATCAAGCTCAGGTCCTCTGGAAGAGCAACATGCACTCTTAATCACTGACAGAATAGATAGACACATAGCATAGCGGTTAAAGAACACATAAAGAAGAGTATGCCTTTGGTTAATACTTTCGTTGTGTGCCTCTGAACAAGTTTCATAGTCTCTCTGCTCCCCAGCTAAGTATGAGCATAATTATATTTGGTTCAATAGATCAGTGTAGTAAGTGTGCTTAGAAGAGTGTTTTTGATGGTGATTGTATTTGGTTGTTCTCTATACCTCCTAAAAAGACTCTGGTATCTGGGGGAATAGGGTGATAGCTCAATTGATAAAGTGAGGTCCACACAAGCATGAAGACCTGAGTTCAGATCCTCAGTACCACAGTAGCTGATGCTGACAGTACAATTGCAATCCTACTACAGGAGAAGTGGAGATGGGTCCACTAGGGCTTGCTGGTTAGCTGCTCTAGCCACATCAATGAGATCCAGGTCAGTGAGAGACTTTGTCTCTAAAGTAAGGTCAAGAGTGATAGAGGAAGATACCCAACATTAACCTCTGTCTTCCAAATGTACACATGTTTGTACATAAACATGTACACACACAAAAGGATTTTGGTATTTGTTCATATTTTTTCTGCTAAGTAATGTTTCTCCTTGATTCACACCAGGAATCTGTTATACTTCAGGGATGAACACTCAAAGTTTCATATACCTTAATAATAATAGTAAGAATTAAAACAATAAGCATTGGTTTATAATATTATTCATTTTTCTATATACTATGAGCTTTGCATATATGTACTTAGAATCTCTGACCACTTCAAGCAAAACAAGACACTTTTAAATTATCTTGAACATTTGTAATTCCTGATTCAGAAAAATTTGAATTGTCATTTAATGTTCTGGACATCTCTGGATTTAGTCTGTGTCTCTTGTTTGATGTTGTTCTAGTTGGTTAGAGTTCTCTTTTGTTTATGTTCCATTTGTTTATGTCATTACCCTTTATTTCTCCTTGATAATACTTCCTATTGTATATAGTTTTGTGTTAGGTTAGAACTTTCTTATTTAGACAAAAGGAGGAGATGTAGTAGGTTGCTGTTCTTACCATGCCCTGAAGCCCCACCCCTAGTGAGGTAGCAGGTAACTGTTACACCTGCCTATGACCTTGAAGTACATGCCCTTGGGATGTGGCTGTTCGAGACCTTTAAGACCTGGGATGCATGTATGCGGCTCTCTCTTCACTACCTCGTGGTTTTGGATGCTCGGATGGACCAGGGCAGATCTCTCCAGAGAACAGCATTGGACTGTGCCTTATCTTCCAGGATCCTGCAACAAATTCCTCTCTTTTGTCTTGTGAGTTTTCTTTTCCAAATAAATTCCTTTGTCCATTAAGCAGACTCCATGGATTGCTATTGATGTTCTTCCATTACTCCTCTGTCCATTTGCCACAAGCAAATGGAGAATAGGGATAGCTGTCCCATAGTCATGATTTCGGGGCTGCCTCACCCACACCTCTGCTAACACGGTTGGCTTTCTTGTGCTGCCCTGGTGGGGTGCAGGGCCTGCTCTCCCTAGTGTTGCAGGTATTGGGAGTCAGGGAAGGTCCTCCTGCTCTTGTGATCACAGGCCAGCTCTCCCACATGCCCCAGGAGTTGATGATGTATGAGGAGGAGAGGGCAACCCTCCCCTGCCCATGCTGTCTCATAACAGATGAGTAATGGGGACAGCTATCCCTTGTTCACTACTTCTGGGCTGGCTCACCCACACCTCCATCAAGAGGGTTGGCTCTATTGTGTTGCCCAGGGAAGATGCAGGGCCTCCTTTCCCAAGTGCTGCAGCTGGTAGGGGGCGGGGCAGGGACAGCACTCCTGCTTTTGTGACCTCAGGGCTAGCTCTTCCACCTGCCTCAGGCGTTTATTGGGGTGAGGGGGATGTCTTTCCCCTGCCTATGCCACCACAAGCTCTCCCTTGCTCACATCTTCAGGGCTGGATCACCCACACCTGTGCTAACAGTGTTGGCTCTATTGCACTGCCCTGGTGAGGTGCAGGGACTGCTCTCCCGAGTGTTTGCAACTGGTGGGGATCAGGGATGGCTCTCCTGTTCTTATGACTATCGGGCCAACTCTCCTACCTGCCCCAGGCACTGATGTGTGGGGAGAGGGGCATTTCTCCCCAGCCCGTGTCACTATGTGGTAGATGGAGGGGTGGGGCTAGGTCTCCCATGCTCACGTCCTCAGGGTTGGCTCACCTGTGCTCTCATCAACAGTGTCATCTCTGCTGTGCTGCCCAGACAAAGTGCAGGGCTCTCTTTCCTGTGTGTTGCCACTGGTCAAGGGCTCAGCTCCCTTATCATCTCAGCCCGCTCCCCTCCTTTCTTGTCTCTTCAGATTTGCCTCTGTCTACAGGACCTAAACCATTCTCTCTCTCTCCTTCCTCCCATCCTCCCTCCCTCTCTGTCCCGTAAGACACCATACCATACCTCTGCTCCCTCTAATAGTGGCCTATTGGCTGGTGCTGCAAGGTACTGGGTAGGCTAGTGTTTTCTCTTCAGGTCCCTGGATGGGCACCACAGGCCTGCAAATGGATCTCCCTGTCTCATCAGGCCGCCTTGGTGCAGGCCTGGGCCATGCTTTCTCATCACAAGGAGATCATTACAGTGCCCAACCACATGGGCCCATAGGCGGGCAGACTCCTGGTTGGTGTGTCTGGCTGTGTTAGTTCACCCTGGCCGCATGGCGTGGGGTAGGCTCTTGGCTGGAGATCCACTGCTGGCCNAGGTTAGAATCCTCTGTCCCTGCTCAGCTGGGTTGTCTCCATTGCCAATTCAGGCCCGGTTTGGGCTGGTGGATGNTTGAACGTGGCCCCCACAGACTCGAGAGTCTGGGGAGGCACCCTCTGTGTCCCNTGATAGTATCTTTAATTTACCTTCATTTTTGCAAAATCATTTCACTGTCTGCAGGATTCTTGGCTGACAGTCTCTACTTCACTACTCTGTAGAGTATTGGTTCTCTACTTTTGACTGACACTGTCTAGATAGCAAAGTCAGCTCTTGATTTTACTGCGATTCCACCCTACTGTGTCATCTTTCACTTGTTACTTTGAAAACTTTGTCTCTCAGCATTTTGCTATAATGTATCTGAAGGCAGGGCTTTTGTGTTTACACTACCTGGAACTTGTNGCTCTATCTGGAACTCTTGGGTATATGTAGGGTNACATTTTTCATTAACTATAGGAAGTTTGTGACCATTTTATGTTTGGATACTTTGAGTCTCCTTCCTTCTTTTTTTCCTTCCTTTCTTTCTGATACTTTCAATTATATCTTGCTAGTGAGATTAATGATACTCCACATTTCCGAGGCTCTGTTTTTNATTCTTTTTTCTTTCTGTTCTTAATCTCCTCAGAGTACATAATCTCTATTGTTCTACAATTCGAAATTAAAGATTATTTTAACTATCAGCTCAAACCTTTTGGCCCTTTTAGTGTGTTTTCCATTTTAGTTATTTCCCACTCCCTCCTTTCTTTCTTACTCTCTCCCCTCTCTTCTCCTCCCCTCCCCTTCTTTCTCCCCTCCCCATTCTCATATTTGGCATTTTGTGTCCCTGGTTGGCCTGGAACTCACCATGTAGGTCAGGTTGTTCTCAAACTCATGACCCTCCACTTGAACCTTTTGAATGCTGGGATTATACGGCCCATATCGCTATGCCTGTTGAATGAGTACACCTTGGTGGCAGCTCCTGATCTTAGCTTGTCTTTATGACTGTGGAAGGGGAATGACAGTTCTTGCCCTATTAGCCTGTCCTACCTTCTGTACAGTCCTCACCTTATGCCATTAGCTGATAGGGGAGAGGAATCCCAGTATTCAATGGTATCTGCCCTAATATTGCTTCTGTAATCTGGGTAGGGATGGCTGAAAGACACTAGCAAGATGAAATGACAGTTGTGGACCAGAAGTTTAGAGAGATGAGCTGAGAGGATGACTAGGAACTGAAAAGAGAGGGAATGCCTCCTTTGAGTATAATGTCACAGACTTTCAACATTTTTACTAAAATGTAGTAGTATTTTCTAATTAAAAGTGTTTCATTTTCCCCCCTGTGATCTTAGGATAATTACCAGAAGGTTTAAATGTATGTAAACTTTCTTTTTTGTTTTACTTAAAAAAAGAAAACAACAACAACTAATTTTAATCAATTAGTTTTGCTGGGGAGAGTATGCTGAAGTCTTCACAATACCTTTGGAAGTTTCTCCAAAGACTGTTTCAATTACATCCTGTGTCATTAATTCTCAATGTGCTGAGCTGAAGTTTTAGGAGAAAAATGATCCTCTAAGCAATGATTGTATTGAAACAGGTAAAATAATATCTTAAGGCAAAATGATTTTAAAAGTTGAGTCTTTTCTTTTGAATGCACAGGTAAAAGCTAGTGAAAGTACAATGGGTGTTAGCATCACTAAGGTCTTTCTGAGTCCCGCCACCTCTGTGTTTCCCTTAGGAGTGTTTGGACAGGTCGAATACACCCTTAGCATTATTCAATGGATAATCTTGAAAGATAAATTACCATGGCAGAACAAAAAAGATCTGTGAGTTCAACATGTCTGCTTCTATTTTTGATTTTTCTTTAAAATTTTGCCTTCTTCAAAATGTTTTATGAGTCAACTAAGACATTTCCCTCAGAAAGTGTTTTACAACTTGGGGCACTGTGGCTTTCAGTCACTCACGGTCAGGCTAAATCANATTTGCTGAGCAAGATAACATAGTTATTTGTGCACAAAATAGTAACAGAAAGAATGAATGGCTTGTAACAGATGCTGTGNGTACAAATGCCGATGTTTTCAGTGAGCCAATGACTTTAAAAGGTCACACTAATTTATGTTCCACCTTTGAAACTGGTAATAAAGTAGGACATGTGGNCCCNTTCCCACAGTGAAGGCACTTGCTTCCTAGTTTTCCACGTCAAAGAATGGCTTTACCATCTGCCACTGTTTATGTTATCCTTTCAGACTCAAGCCTTTCCCTCTCCTTATGTGTTTATTAATTTTCAAGAGGTGCCATTATTAAGGCTCTAGGATGGATCTGTTTCCTAGTATTTGGTTAATAGTATTACGGATGATTGACTTGGAATAGCCTTCAATATAAAAAACAAATTTGGAAAAGAATTACATGCACTNTGGGCTCATGATTAGGATGCTGGTCAGCATGACTGAGTATGTGCTTGATACTCTATTCTTTTTCTGACTGTTAATTAGATCAGAACTCTGCTGTTTTATTCAAAATCTCTGTCTCCAATCTCTACTGTGCACTTGATTTCTCATGAACTGAAAGAAGAATGTTGTAGTCTCCTACTGTGTTTGTAGATTGTTCTTGCATATCTTATAGATTTAAATATTTGAAGACCATCGAGAATTTTGAGATGTAATTTGATTATATGGTCTATCGTATGAGATACCCTAATTTTATATACACATGGCCACTTTATACATCTTGACTTTTAATTCTAAATTTTCTGACTTACTGAATATACTTTGCTTTTCAAAAGCATTTGATAGCTTCTTATTTTTATTCTGAGACATTTTGCTTGATAGGTATAGTGAAGTCATTAGGATTGATTTAATGCTATGCCCATTTAGCAGAATAATAGTATTATGTTCTCCCCTAAAGCCCATGACCTGTCTAGTGACAGATTCTTTGCCCCCAAACAGTGTTAGGTATAGGGTTCATCTTGTGGATTGGGCCTTAAATCCAATCAGAAAGTGGCTGGTTACTCCCATGACACATATGCTGCTCTTGCACCAGTGAGTGTGTCTTGGCAGGCTGGTTGTCATTGTAGCTTTCAGGGTTCACACCTGGGTAAGATCAATGATTACTTTTCTCTGCAGCACNATGATAGTTAGCTCATAGGGTTGAAGTTTGATTTCTCCATGTTCTATGATTCAAGTGTGGCATCTTCAGCAATACGGTCTTACCATCACACTCTGGAGGGTAACCTGGATCATTGGGAAGAGCCTGTGATGTTTGTGGGGTCTGTAGGATTTCACTAGCCAACAACTCTAAAAGAGGTAACACTCCTGGCACTAGACTTTTTATTTGTTAGCTTATGGTGTCTCGTAGGGGCATTGTCACCTTGTTATAGGGTAACTTTGTTTAAACTTTATGTGTGTATGTCTGTGTTTTAGAAAACTTCTATTGTAGTTGTTTTCTATATGACACTTTGAAAATACCTTTAGCAGTAGATATCCCTACCTATGTTCTATCTTTTATCATGTTNTCCTATCTCCTATGGCATTTAACCCTTCCTGTTCCATTATTTCCTTTTACTCCTCACATAACACTTCAAATGTACTTTCTAATAAACTTGAATCTAGAGTTGCTGAACTAAATTGATACCAATTTAATTAAAAAAATATGCATACCCCACTTTTCCTTGGAGCACTTTTACGGTTTGGCTTTATTCTTGGAGATTCCATGAGTATGTTTCCAGGAACAGGTTCTTTTTATTCATTTTCCATCATCCTTCAGTCTGAACACGTCTTTGGGAATATAATGCATTATTATTTTTTGATTATTTTCTTTGTTCTCTTGTTATAATTTATTTTTGGAATTTGAACAAAACGTCTGNATCTTCTGGAGTAATATACCCTATTATTAATATTTTCATATTATTTATTTGGAAATAATTTTAAGTTAAAGGAATAACATTTTTAGGAGCAATATATATATATATATTCTTGCACCATTTGAGAGTAAGTCATAGAGTTAATTCCCTATCATATGTCAATATTTTAGTTTATATTTCCTTAGAATAAGATCGATCGATCTATCTATCTATCTATCTATCTATCTATCTATCTATCTATCTATCTATCTATCATCTATCTATCTCTTCGAGAGAAAAAAACCCTTCAAAATACTATTGAGTTCATTTTGTGTTGGCCATCTACTGCTGGGCATAGGACCTGCCCTTAAGGGTAGTTTGTCTAACCAGTGAGACTCCTGGAGAAAATGAATTTTTCACTTGTGAGTATTGGAAATAACTTCTGGGTTANAGGCTCACATCCACTTCTCCTCTCAGTACTGACACCATCTGGCTTAGACCTATGCAGGCCCTATGAATGTTGCTACAGTCTCTGAGAGTTCATACATAAACTGAGTTGTGTCTAGAAGGTACAACTTGTTTCCTTGATGTCTTTCGTCTTCACTGGTTCTTACAATCTTTCTACTTCCTCTTCAACATAGTTCTCTGAGCCCTGAGGGGAAGGTTTTGATGAAGGCATCCTATTTAGGACTGAATGTTCCAAGGTCTCTCATTCTCTGCACATAATCCAGTTGTGGGTCTCTGTGTTAGTTCCCATGTTCTGCAGGAAGATATTTCTCTGATGAAGTTTTGTGTTCTTAATTTCTTTTAGGTGCTTCTGACCCACCCCCACTGTGTATTTCCTTGAGTACTTTGGCATTTCTAGATTGTGTGTGTATGTTTGTATTTGAGAATGATTTCAAGCATAGGAAAGGAGTTATCTTATATTCTATATAACATATGGATTTTATTCTATTTATTTTATTTTTTTTAACATAATATTTTTATTGATTATTTGGGAATTTCACACAATGCATTCTGATCATCTTTACTTCTCACTCCTCCCAGGTCTGCCCCTTCCAACCTGGTCATGTTTATATTACAAATGGCTTTTCACTCTGATGTCCATATGACCTCTTCTGCCTAAATTAAATCAATATCCTTATACAGCGACTATTTTGCAGAAAAATACATACGCCAATTAAATTTTTGTTTATTTATTTTTTGTGTGTGGGTGTTTTGCTTACACAAATGTCTTCCTGTGCACCACATTCATGCCTGATGACATTGGAAGCCAGAAGACAGTGTCACATCTCCTGGGGCTGGAGTTACAATTGGTTTTGAGCCACCATGTGGGTGATGGGAATTGAACCCAGGTTCTCTGGAAAAGCAGCTAATGGTCTTACCCACTGGGCCATCTCTCTCGCCCTATGTATGTTAAATTTTAGACTGGCCTCTATGACTCCCTTCTGCCACAATAGTGAGAGGGTCACTGTATTTTTCCTATCAAAAAATGAGTCAATCATTTTCTGGTTCTCAAGTGTTTTCCTTGCTCCTTTTGTCCTTTGCTTCACTCTGTATTTCAGGGGATCAACTCATACAAAGTTTATTTTCTAGGCACTTTTGCTGCCTGGTATCTGCTTACATTTGGCAGGAGGGAGCGAGAACTGGGGACATCTTCCCATTCTTGCACGTAGTACAGTCCCCTGAAGTCTTGTAGTTTTGCTCCAGTTCCCATCAAGCAGCTGGCACCGTGCTTGGACTCCTTGCCAAGTTTATTCAACTGCTGGATTTTGTTAATGATATCTACTCCTCGATGGTCTGGTGGAGACAATAACTTTCTGCACTTGCTCGTGTTTGGATTTCCATCACTTTCAATAGCCTGGTAACTAATCCTTGCATTAGATTTTCTCCTTACATAGTGTAGATTTTTCTCTTCAATGGATTCTGGTTGACACAAGCATCAAGAAGCAAGATATATTGTTTNAATTGATTTATGTTAGCCCATGTTTCTGTCTGTGTGTCCATNCATCCATCCAGTCAGCTTTACCTGCTTAGACCTGTCTGAATTTGGTCTCCGAGAGATAGAGAGGTCATATTCCAAAAAGCTTTCTATTCATATACAAACCTAATAGCAAACTATTCTCAGACAAATGGCATAGTTATGTATCTTTACATTAAAAATTTATTTTTGGAAAATTTCAAGTGCACTGAGAAATATATAAAATAGCTATGTATCTGTCAACCTGTTAAGATGCAGAAAAAAATTCTTATCCTCTCTCTGTAGAGGTGAGCTCTATCTTGAGCTGCCACGTGTCATTTTTCTGATAAATACGTTCCGTATGTTTGAAGTAGTTNGCATTATTTTCAATACTGATTTGTGTTTTTTTTCAAACTTTAATGGATGATACCTTTTTGACTATCCTTGCAACTTGCTTTACTTTTTCAGCTGTGTGTTTTGGAGTATTTTATGTGTTGTTATATATAGTTCTAATAATTAAAAATCCTATGATCTAGAATACTATGTAGGTGTGATGATTAATTTCAGTTGTCAATTCAATGAGCTATAGACTTCTAGGAGATGGGCTTCTGGCTATGCCTGTGGTGTGTTACCTTGATTAAGTTAATTGAGGTAGAAAGCAATGCCACTGTGAGTGACACCATTCTCTGGGTTGGGATTCTGGAATGGGCAAAATGGAGAAAATGAACTGGGGGCCTTGTAGATGCAGTGTGATGAGTTATTTCAAGCTATTNTTGCCTTGACTATGCTGCCATGATGTTCTGTACCCTTGGACCCTGAGTCAAAGTAAACCTTCTTCCCTAATANTCATGCTCATATCTTCACATCTTTTCATTGATTTACTTTCTTGACCAAGCTCTCTAGAACGATATATTACTCAATTTTCTCATTGCAGCAACAAAATACCTGACAAAAAACAACCTAATGAAAAAAGGTTTTATTTTGACTGACAGTGTGAGGGTACTGTCCACTACTATGGTGAGGAAATCNTGGTGACCAGGGGCTTGAGGCAGCTCATCACGTTGCATGCACAACCAGGAAGGAAGNAGAGAGAAATGGATGTGGGTTCTCAGTTCACTTTCTTCTGTTTCATTCAACCTGGGATACAAGCTCATGGAATGGTGCTGCTCACATTTAAGGTGGGCCTTCCCACTTCAGGTAAGCCCATCTATAAATTACCTGGTAGACATTCCTGTAAGTCTGTTTCCATGGTGATTCTAAATCATAGTAAATTGATAATCAATATTAATGGTGACAAGTCTATCCCTTGTCAGCTTGATACCCAAACCCTTAAATCATAAAAAATGTTGACTATAAGTGGTATTAANGGACACTTCCTTCTCATTTCTAACAATTTTGGAAGTATCTAATGCTTTTCCCTTTAGTAAAATATTTAATTATATTTAGGAAATTTGCTTCTAAAATTAGTTCATTAGGTTTATTAATTTTTTTAAAGAATCACAAAACCCTACTAAATACAGTTAAGTAAATTTTGGGCAGCAATCAAAACTGTTATCACTTCTTTCCTGTTAAAGATTACATTGATAGATCTTTCTATGTTAAATTGCCATTGCATTACTGTAATAAACTTGAATAGGTTGTTTTATATTAGTTTTTTTCTTGGTGTGTGTATGTGTGTGTGCAGGGGTGTGTGTGTGTGTGTGTGTGTGTGTGAATGTGTGAAAAAATGCCAGAGGAGGATAGCAGGTGTCCTCTCATATCAGTCTTGATATTATTTCTTGACACAGGGTCTCTTATTGGACCTGGGGCTCACTGTCCTCCATCCCTGCTAGGGTGACAGCCAGCAATCCCCAGCTTGTCTCTGCATCTAACCCCAGCACTGGGAGCCACATCTGACTTTTTGCTGGNATATGAACTCAGGTCTTCAGGCTTGTGAAGCAAGCATTCACCCACTGAGCTATCTCTTTACCTCTTATATTCATTTTTGTGTATTGTTTTTCAGAAGGTTAATTTTATTCACAACTTTTACATTTATTATATTTATTATGGTTGCCTAGAAATTTTCCTTATTATATTTTTCTATTAAAAATTTTACTATGTTTTAAATTATGTGTATGTGTGCGTCTCTCTGTGGCAGTATGCACACGTGAGTGCAGGTGCCCTCAGAGGAAGGAGAAATCAAATCCTCTGGAGCTAAACTTATACTTGTGAGCCACTCCATGAGGGTGCTAGGAGCTGAACTCAGGTCTATAAGAGCACAAGTGCTCCTAACCATTGAACCATCTCTCCAGTCCCTCTCCTGTTTTCTTTCCATGGTTTTAATATGGGTAGTCTAATTCCAAGAAAATAGTTGAGTGTTTTCTCTCTTCTTATTTTTTCCACACTTATTTGTATAGTTACAAGGAAGGGATTATCTTTTCTGGTTTGTTAAAACTTATCTATGAAACCATTTTTGTTTGTAGATTTTGTTGTCAATTTTAGCATTTAGTTTTGCTTGTCTATTTAGTTATTTTAGGTTTGCTTAGTTAACTCTGTTTATGGCTGTATTTAGAGTTGTAGTTTTCACTGTGTCTAGTGGTGCACAGCTTTAACTCAGCACTCAGACAGAAGCAGGCAGATCTCTGAGTTTTAGGGTAGCCTGGTCTACATAGTAAGTTCCAGGCTAGTGAGGACTACATAGTGAGACTCTATCTAAAAAAACAAACAAACAATGAAACAAAACAAAACAAAACTGAGCTTTTGAAGAAGACTATCCATTTTACCTGTTTTGAAATTTATTGGTATAATTTAAAAAATAGGGTACAGATCTAAACAAAGAATTCTTAGCAGAGGAATTTCAAATGGTNGAGAAACACTTAAAGAAATGTTCAACATCCTTAGCCATCAGGGAAATGCAAATCGATATGACTCTGAGATACCATATTGTACCTGTCAGGATGGCTAATATAAAAACGCAAGTGACAGCTCATGCTGGTGAGGATGTGGAGCAAGGGGAACACTCTCCCATTGCTCGTGAGAGAGCAGACTTGTACAGTCACTTTGGAAATCAATATGGAGGGTTCTCAGGAAACTGGAAATCAATCTACCTCAAGACCCAGCTATACCACTCTTGAGCATATATTCAAAGGACACACCATCCTACCATAAGGACACTTGCTCAACTATGTTTATAACAACTTTATTCATAATAGCCAGAAGCTGGAAACAACCTAGATGTCCTTCAACCAAAGAATGGATAAAGAAAATGTGTTACATTTACACAATGGAGAATTAGTCAGCTGTTAAAACAATAACATTATGAAATATGCAGGCAAAGGGATAGAACTAGAAAATGTCATCCTGAGTGAGGAAACCCAGACCCAGAAAGACAGATATGGTATGTGCTTGCTTATAAGTAGATTAGCTATGAAGTAAAAATAATCATGCCATAATCCGCAGACTCAGAGAAGAGGACTCAAAGGGGTATACATGAATATCCCTGGGAAGGGAAAATAGAATAGATTTTGTGGGTGGACTGGGGACAGGTAGGGATGGGAACAGGAGGGATCAGGTGGGGGTGGGATGGAGGGGGTACTGGGAGAGATGACTGGAATTGGGATTTCAAAGATAAGGTAGAAACCTAGTATAATGGAAACTCCCAAGAAGCTACGAAGGTGACCCTAGCTAAGACTCCTAGAAATGGGATATAAAGAGCCTGAATGTGCCATCTCCTGTAACCAGGCAAGGCTTCCAGTGCAGGGATTGGGACACTAACCCAGCCACAAAACCTTCAACCTATAATTTGTTCTATCTGCAAGATGTGCTGGGGTAAAGGTGGTGAAGAACTTGTAGGAGTGGCCAAGCAATGACTGACCCAGCTTGAGACCTATGCCACAAGAGAAAGCACATATCTGATGCTACCTGGAAGGCCAGGAACCAGAGTCTGGACAGCCCAGACACCAAAGATAGAATCAAATCAAATGACCAGCAAAAAAAAAAAAAAGTCAATGAAATGATTCCTAATTATATTCTGCTACACTCATAGACCAGAGCCTAGCATAATCATCATTAAAGAGTCTTCTTATGCTACCAGATGCAGAGACCCATAGCCAGGGACTTGAATAGCCTGACCAGCAGGGTATGGGCTNTGCTTTATCTGTGGTGTTTGTCGTTGGTCCAGTAATGCCCTTCCTGGGNTTTGAAAGGCTTGGCCATCAGTTTTCTAAGTGACTGTGACTGTTTATCATGCATTTACTTTGTCATGGCTGTAGATTGACCAGACANTTGGTCATGTTGGAATTTGTGGGTTATGATTTGATACATTACAAAGCCATTGCAAACATTACTAAACATATAGTTCATAGCTGTAAGTAATGGTAACCAAATTTGGCTGATTTGAGAAGAAAATTATTTATTCAAATGACATTGAACTAGAGAAGCAGTCTTGGGATTGTGCTGGCAGAAATGACAGTCTAAATCATGCAACAGACCTGGCTCAATGGGGACACTGCTGTCACTGTTACTAAGAGCTATGGCTTACACTGTTAACATCGCCAGCAATGGCCCTTCATAGCTGCCATCAGCTCTGCTGTCCCTGCTACCTAAAAGCTTGATTTTTGTGACAGCCACTTCCATTACCATAGATAATTTATTCCTTCTGCACATCNTCAGACAAAGGAGGAAGACTGACTGGTTGGCCAACAAGGGACTGTCAGGGGATTTCATAGGTTTAGAGTACTTATGATTTTCGAATCCAATCCATCCATCATCCCCCATTCTGTATCTTGGTTTTGTTCTACCCTGATCAATGCTTTTGCTTTCACATAAGTGATCTCAGTGGGCTATGAATTCAACTGACGTTATAATTTAGAAACCTGCAGGATCAAAGTCTGAGTTTGATTTTCAGTTATCTTAGCCCTGCGGCTGGAAGTGATAAGAGATTCTTTTAGCAGTCAGAGAAACACAGGATTTCACTTCATGCCTCTAGCCAAGAATTTGTGATTTCAGCTTGTCATTCTCTTCCTTTAAGCAGCATAGCCCTGTTAGAGAGCACTCCATGCCCACAGTTCTCAAATTCCTCACGCCTTTCATAATGCTTCCATATCCTTGTGAGATTGAGGATTCCTTTAAGATGAAAATTCATGATGGGCTTNCAGATGCCCATCTTTGGAGACTGCTTTGATTTTCATTGTTTTTATTTTTTAATCCAATGGAATCTTTTAAGAGGACTGTTGTTTAAGGCTGCACCTGGTAACAGTTTATCAGTCAGTGTTTTTAGTTAAAGCAACTCTGCATGAATTCATTTAAGGATACTTATTTACAGACTTACTGAGGCTACGAGTTAGAGACAATGGCCCAAATTATGTCCTGTAGGCACCATTGCTGATGCCACTGAACTTGGTGTTGTACTTTACACAGTTGACTGGGGCTGCAGTGGATCCTGGAANAGGTTTGTTAGCATTACTGTGATTGCTGCTCCAGGAATATTATCGGGCTCCAACTCCTGTTGCTAGGATAAATCACGTGTATTCCCCTCTTCTTTACATCACTTGCTGGCTTAAAATTCAAGATCTAAAAATGGATGCAAATGATGGATGGAGCCAACGTCACAGCCCATATTCCAGTTGGAGAGCTACCAAGGAAGTAACTCTGCCATTTTCTTTTTATTTGTGTGTGAGAGGCTCTGCCACCTGCTCACACCAAGGGAGAGAATCCCTAAAATATAGTGGTAGATTGTGATGAACAGTATAGTTTAATTCACTCATCATTAATTTTAACCTCTTCTGAGGAAGTCTTCATCCAGGAATTGATGAATGACACTCATAGGCATCATTGCAACTGCNGAGATGTACACAATTAGGATACAGAGCCATGCCACCTTAGGCAGCGATTTCATGCAGGGGTATTGGGTCTTCTATAAGCATATTGAGAAAGTGATGTTAGTTAGAAAGACTTTGAGGAATTTCTGGGATTCAGATTCATTTGTAGCTATATCCCACACATTTGTACCATTATTATGTATCAACTACACAGAACAGGGGATCCTGGAAGTGACAGTGGGAGAGGAGAGAGAACTTGTACTTTTCATTCATTTTTTAATGTAATTTGTAATTTTCATGAAACAGATCAAGCAGAGGTATACTGATATAAAAGAGCCTAATATATCTTAAAAATAGAATAAAATAGTGTTGAAGCTAGTGATTGCAATTTCATTAGATTTGGTAAATAAACAAAAGACCCAATCAAATACATTAACTGACAAGTAGGGTTGTTAATGGTGTTTCTTGAGCAGACAGTTGCTACGCTTTTTTACTTACTGTGTGGTTTCAGTTCATTAACCCTGCCCATTTATCCTCAAGCTTATTCTTTGGCCTTCAGGGATTATACAGCCTAGCTAACATCCTTCTGTAAATCATTTTCTGCTCAAACACGCTCAACTCAGTTGTATAGTTTGCAGGTCGAAGTCTTGACTAAAAGAGTTTGAGGTGGTAGATAGCTCATAAATCATAAATAGTCCCTTTTCTAAAATATGGACTTAGAGATTAGAGGTGTTCATATTTACTCAGTATTTTAAGAAAAAGGAAAGATTAACATGCTTTGGGGATGTATATGTGTAGCTGGTGATTGTGACAGCAGANCACTGTACTAGCTAGTCAACTCACAAGCGTTATGTCTAAAATGCTAGTATTTTGCCTTTGCATCTTTTCTTTGGTCAGGACTGTAGGGTGGACTTGCCTTGCAATGACCACTTAAATTCTTATTTCAAGAGTCACATGCTTGTCACAGATGCAGACAGGAGTAAAGGAACACACAAAGGCTTTCCTGTGGAATCCAAAAAGCTTTTTCTGTAGTCCAGGTGGCTTTCAGAGCCCTTACCAGATGTCTGTCCAGACCCATTAAGTCTTGGCACACATGCTCTTGGGGGGAAGGACTAAGCCTGCCTCACTCAAGAGCAAGTGCTGAAATGAATGGAAAGTTTACAGCTGTATGCCCAGAAAGAATGCTTAATGAAGACAACTGGTGTCCCTAAATGGAGTGCCTCACAATTATTCTTAAAGCTGCAAATTACAGATACTCAGAAGCATTAAGTATGCAAAGCACTTAAAACANTAAACTCTTACTATCTAACCGTATGTGATCTTTACTCATGTTTTATTTTACTTTTATATTTTCTGAAAGCATTTATCATAATTCACTTTGAAAATTACTTTCTATCTTCCATCCCTTTTCTTATGAATAAATAAGATTGCAGTTTCATATTTTCAAAACAAAATAGTATAAAGTTAGTGTTGATTTTACTTGAATCATGTCACACTGACCCTTATAGGCTCTGACTCCTGCTTGTTCTCAACATTCATGTGCCATGCTCAGCCATAATGAACTAGACTCCCCTACCATGCCATGTTGTTTAGGTACCCACCCTGGACACCAAGTTCCTATGAAACAATCTCTACATGAACATTGAAAAACTAGAGACAGAATGAGTCAATGAAAGGAATCCAAAGAGTCCTTAGCTCTTAAAAATATTTATTTTGTTTTATTGATAATTTTATACATGAGTACTATATTTACATATTTCTACCCCTGCCTCCAACTCCTGTGTCCTCCCAACCTCCCAACTCCCTCTCAAATTTATGGTCTCTTCTTCAAATATATATATGCATGCCACAGAGTCCATTTAGTGTTGCTTGCATGTATATGACTTTNTAGCTGACTACTAGGGATTGGATAACCTGTCAGGGCACTTGTCTCTGGAGAAGAATGAATTTCTCTCTCTTAGCAGCAATTAATTTGCTTGCAGCTCTTCATTTAGGAGTGGATCTTGTGTGATTTTCCCCTACCTACATTGGCATGTCAACTGGTGTTATCATTGTTCAGGGCTTGTGTAGGTAGCCATATTGTTGAGATTTTGTGGGTGCAGTTCCCTGTCATATAGAAGACACTATCTGGTAGCAGACATCCTTGTCCTCTGGCTCTTACAATCTTTCTGCTCCTCTTCTGTGATGTATAGGGATTATATTGTACAAGTAACAGTTGGGGATGGGTACCTCACAGTACTCTGCCTTTTGACTAGTTGTAAATTTCCTCAAGGGTTTCTACTGCAAAAGGCAACTTCTTTGATGAAGGATGAGAGCTACAGTTATCTGTAGATATAAGGATAGGTATTTAAAATGCAGTTGGGAATTATGCTGGTTTAGAAAAGTAACATTGAATAGAGACGTAGTGGAACAATGAAAAGAACAAAACAGTCCTTAAATCTTAAACCACATACAGATGACCACAAAATCACAGGAAAGACTTNTTTTTCTTTTGCACANGTTCATGCTCTATTTACTAGGTTGAAGACTCTGGTTCAGAATTCATGGCNTACTCATCTTTGTGTATCCAGGGCTCTCCCTGGGGCCAGTTTTCATCTGTGTGACAATGCTGCCTTTAGAGGTTAAGCGATCAAATAATAATTTCATTGAAACACATCCTCATTGGTTCGTTACTTTCATCACAACCTAAGATTGCTATAGCATTTTACCCTCACTGGGAAGCTGGAGAGGTTTGTTTTTAAATAAAGTTTCTTTATAAATTTCTTCAAATGGCAGGTTCAAGAGCATAGGCACATTTGCTCCTGAATGTTATCCCATTCTTCACTGATGATCAATTCAGAATGTGTCTGCTCAGGCAAGAATAAACAGAGCAAATGATCTCTNTCTCCCATATGAGCTCTTGAATTTCACTTTCCCCCAGAATGAAAATTGCTTCTTGCCAATACAGGATTTTTTATACTGTCATTGAAAAAATGGATTTCCTTTTATCAAACCAGTAACCTTTATATATACATTGTTTTCTCTCCCATGAGCTTTGAGATCAGCTTTCATAGGTTTGGTTTTGTGGCTAGTGCTATCAGTATCAGAAGGGGGTCATTTGTCATGCCTTAGAGATTGAGCACATGCCTTCCTTCTCCTACAGCCCAAGGAAAACACGTTCTTCCCAAAGGCAACACATGTACCTGGGAAACTTATTCTTTCCTGTAATTTTTCTAGACTTGCTTCATTTCTTAACAGTTGGCCATCTTGGGGGGATGAGAACACATGTGAATGGGACGGTCGAGCTGGAACAGGGACAGAGTGGGAGAGCAATGAAATCGATACAACGATAGAGGGAGACATCATTGGGATAGGGAGAAACCTAGTGCTAGAGAGGTTCCCAGAAATCCACAAGGATGACCCCANTTTAGACTACTAGNAATAGTGGAGAGGGTGCCTGAACTGGCTTACCCTGGTAATCAGATTGGTGAATACCATAACTGTCATCCAGTAACTGATGGAAGCAAATGCAGAGATCCACAGCCAAGCACCAGGCCAAGCTCAAGGAGTCCAGTNGAAGAGAGAGAAGAGGGATTCTGTGAGCAAGGGGCATCAAGATCATGATGGGGAAATCTACAGAGACAGCCAAACCAAGCTAGTGGGAACTCATGAACTTTAGACCAACAGTTGTGGAACCTCCATGGGACTGGACTAGGCCCTCTGCATAAGTGAGACAGTTGTGTAGCTTGATCTGCTTAAGGANCCCCCTGGCAGTAGGTTCATGAGCTGGCTGTTTGGAGTCCATTACCTATGATGGGACACCTTGCACAGCCTTAATGCAGGGGGAGGGGTTTGGACCTGCCTCAACTGAATATACTAGGCTCTGATGACTCCCCATGGGAGGCCTTACCTTTTTGGAGGAGGGAATGGGGGGTGGTTTGGGGGGAAAAGCTGGGGAGGAGCAGGAGGAAGGAATAGAGGGGAAATCTGTGGTTGGTATATAAAATGAATAAAAAAGTTATTAATAAAGAAAAAAAGAGTTAGCCATCTTGGTTCTACAGATTTCATTATTCCATGTGTTTCCCCTGTGTACTTACTATCTTTGTAAATAAAGGCCATAGTATGGGTTGGGCACTTAAAGAACTGAGCAAGTTTGCAAAGAAGTTCCTGTCTGTCTGTGGTGATTTCCATCTCTTTTTGCTGTGTTGCTTTTCTTCTCTCTGACCTTTTACTGAGTACTTAGTGTCTCTCCACCCTGATTATTCAACCTCCCCATTACTCCCCAACTTCGCCTGNCTTCTTTGGAGCAATGTCCAAATGTCAAGACCTTTCTTCTTCGGTTAAAAAGCTCACCACTTGGCCAACACAAAGACATTACCTGATCAATCCTTTTCTTTACAATAGCTATTGAGNATTAATGGCCCAATGTCTTATTCTTCTAGGGTGAAAATTAGCATTGTGGACAAAGTAAGGGATTTATGTGGCTACTTCATTAGCTAAGGTTGTGACTCTGGGTTTGTAGTATTTCAGACATCATGAGATGGAATGCTGGAACAGATTGGAAGTGATATGGTGGCTACAGCCTGTCCTCTTTGTTTGTAAGGTTGCTACTGGTAGTCCTGGAAGCAAGCTAAGGAATTTTGGTCCCAGTGTTGTACATTTCTGTTCCTTTTCCACAAAGAAGTCTAAATGCTATTATGATGCGACAGCCTCATTGTACTTTGCACATTTTCATAAGCTAAAAGTCAAATAATTTTTTTTGGTGTGTGTGCCTGTGTATGTGTATGTGTGTGCATATATGTGTGTGAAACATTAACGGTTGGGCCTGGGGATGTAGCTNAGTAGTAGAACTCTTGTTGAACATGCAAAGNGCCTAGATTCAATCTTCAGTGATGCAAACAAACAAGAACAAGCTAATGAGTGAACAAATGTTATTGGTATGAAGAAAAAAGAACTGAAGCAGTAAGACAGTTAATGTGATAATAGCTCACAAGTAGTGTTTTGATGTAGCCTCAATTTTGGTGAAGTCTCGATCAGATCATTTAAAGCTGTATATAAAGGTCTGTGGCCCATATCATATATTAAAAATAGTTCGATCCAGATTATTCTNGTAGAGCAAAGCAATGGAGTACAGAGTCTGGTCAGCAAAGCATTTCTCATACCATGAACAGTTCCATGATCATTAGATTAAAAAAAAATTAAACAGAAGAGAGATGAGGTGTAAAGAAACTACAGAAACAGACAGCAGGTGGCACTGTTGTCTTTTTATTATCCTTAACCTCATTTCTTGAAGAGTGGTTCNTTCCTAGTTAATAGTATTTTTTATCTTATTTGANAACTCTACCAGGTTGAACAAGTTCATATATAGTGAGATTTGTTTTGAATCTTATATTTAGCTAAGAATGTAGCTATAAACCTTACATATATAGTTATGAAGAAGGTACTATGTTTATTTTCTGATCAATTTTATGTCAAATAATTTTATAATGACCATCACCTGATTCTTAATGGATTCTGATAAAAAAGCATCAATAACTTCGAAGATAAGCTTGTACTGATGTTCTTTTTCATAACAGGTCATTTGTTTTCTTCCTCATAAACGCTGATATGTTTAGTGCCAAATCCTGTTTGTGGTGATGATTTTAGATGATTTTAGATGATTTTTTTTTAACCATGTGAACATGTCCATCAAGTTTCATCTGGAAAATACCTGGGAAATGTGTTGGTCATAAACTTTCAGAATACTATTTTTCCCATCCCATTTTCTCTCCTCCTTAGATTTGAATTTTTGATTGCAATATTTCTTTTTCAAGCTATTCTCTAGGATGCTCAAAGCCCTGTTTTTCATCTCTCCATGAATCACTTGCCAGACCTTATTGATTCTATAATTAGCTTCTGCATTTCTGTCACAAAATTTAAGCNGCACAGCACACAGCTGAAACATATGAAACATATATGTTTCTGTATGAGGAAGAATTGGGGTGATTTCTTGGTTCTGATGGGGGTTTCTTTTTGTCATGAGAAATGGAACCTTCACTTTAAGTGGTAGTAATATATATATTTAACAGCAGTCAGAGCACATAAGAACTTCCTTTGTATAAAGTCGAATCTTAGTGTTCTTTATTCAGTGTACAATTTTATTATTGTATTGTGGATATGTTGAGCCTGTTTTCTTTTTTTCCAATCTGCAAAATAAGGAATTTAA
>LZPO01087302.1:137972-157871 GCA_001675575.1 Neotoma lepida | reverse complement strand
AGAAGTCAGACTTAGAGTTATATCTTTGGTTCAATTTCTTGCTCACACAATTCAATATAGCTATAGAATAAATGTTAGGAATAACCCCTTACCATTATGTGTCTTTATCTCAAGTCTTCAAGCAGTGGGTGTCTTATTCTGTAANACTTTGGGGAAGATTCCATCCATCTCACTGAATGACTGGACATTATAAAATTAAAAGTTTCTCACTGTCACAGGGTGTCCTTTCATGGGTGAGAATGAGGCGATTGGTGTCATTGACTTCATAAAGAGTACTAATAGCTGTGTAAGATTATGAAGAATATTTTGGTTTGATATGCGCCTTTTCTCCAGCATAGCAAGTCTGAAAATCTACTTTGACAAAATTAGAAGAGAAACACAAGACTGTAGCTGATCAGGCAGAGTAAGGAGGCAGGCAGAGTGATGGGAAAAGACTGTTTTTCTCAAGAATATATTTGTAGGGGGGTGGCACCGGGAGAAGATTCTGGAATGTGAGGGGTTCTCCTCCCCTCAGGCAGAGATTTTCTTCTTTAGGGTCTGCCATTATCCCCATATTTTGAGACAGCAGCAGGATGCCCTTTGGTCTAGCAACTCAGGATAATCAGGGAAGGAGTTTGCCAGGTACTTAAAGGAAAGATCAGAAAGGATGCCTCCATACAGAAGAGCTTTCGGACATTGAGACAGCTGTTCAGGCACTGGGCCTGGGGGGCTGGAGAGATGGTGCATTAGGGTTCTCTAGAGGAACATAACTGATAAAATACATTTATATGTATTGAAAAGGGATTTATTGGAGTAGCTTACAGGCTGTGGTCTGGCTAGTCTACCAACAATGGCTATCTCTTGACATAAAGGCTAAGAATCCAGCAGTTGTCCAGTCCAGGAGTCTGGATGTCTCAGTTGGTTGTTGGTTTGNGTTGGAGTCCCAAAAGAAGTAGGTTCTAATAGCAGTGAAGGAATGCCTAAGCAGCAGGGTAGATGAATTTGGCAGCGAGAGTGGGGGTGAGCAGGCAAAACACAACAGCTTCCTTCTTCCATGTTCTTTTATGTGGACTGCCCCCAGAAGGTGTGGCCCAGGTTTAGGGTTGGTCTTCTGATTTCAACTAATGCAGATTTAGGGTAAGTCATCCATTTTTAAATGATTCTGCCAAGAATCTCCTCCACAGGTGTGCTCAGATACTTGAGTTTTAGTTGCTTATAGATGTAGTCAAGTTGATGACCCAGATTAGTCATCACAGATGGCAGTGAAGCTGTGGACATCCAGACTGGCCTCTCAGCCTTCACTGGGGTTGACATCACTTTGCCCAAGTGCTTGAGGAAATGTTTGTGCAAGACAGCAAGAATCACATTGTGTCTCTTTCCTTAAGCACAACAGAAAATTGGATGTATATTGAAGGGTACCAGGGAATTAGCTAGGCTGAGTACTCACCATGCCTACTATCTAAGCTCAAGGAAATCTTTTGTCCTCTGAAGGTGATTAATGAAGCAGATTACTGTCAGCACATTGGGGGTTGAGGATTGTTGGTTTTGGTCATGCCTGCATTTACAGCTAAGGGGTTCATANTGTATCAACATAAGACATACATTGGGGATTAAAAATGTTAGCATTTTTCATGTGATATGAAAGTAGAGTGTGGGGGGATAGTAGAACTGGGAAGATTTAAACAGGGATGAGGGGAATGGGAGAAAGTGGGGATAGGGAAGGGTCAACTAAAACAGGATCTAGGGAAATGCCATCTAGAAACCCATGAAATTACAAGGTAACTAAAAGATGTAATTAATTAAATTTCAAAGGGAGGTATCCTATATGAATGGATAATGTTGCTGTCAGAAGTTATGACTGAACAAAATCCCAGGGCCAGGTGTGGCACTTTTCAGTATGAGTTGATGCTATTAACTTTGCTCCTGGTCACTCACCAGAACTATATGGTAAGACACCATTGTTGAAGATCCACACACTTGGAATTCTGCACACAGATTAATCAAGCTTGAACTAAGCTGAAGCTTCCACCACACTACCCAGCTGGATAGCATTCATAGAGCAAAGAAGGTGCTATGTTGGCTGCTGGGAGAGAAGAGGTACCAGTGGCTTTCACCCTGCTGTGGATTCTCAATACTACAACACTCACCTTCCAGGCAGATTTGCCAACTGGTGTAATAGTAGTATGGTTGTTTTGGGGTTAAATAACTGATTTTTGATTGCTTTTATTTGAGGTCTGATATGTAGTATAGTCAACCTTGGCAAAAGCTGGAGATGTCCCAGGTCTTAGGGTGGAGTTTACTGCTGCTATTAAGCTAAATAGATATATAACCAGGAGGTCTTCCCAATATTTATATTTATATGCTTACACTAACACTCATCAGAGAGGCTTCTTTTNGTAGTGGGTAATGGTTAGTACACACACTAACTGGTCAAAAGGGATGGCTGTTGAAGGCTTAGTCCTAAACAGAACATCTGTATTACACCCTCCAGGATTCAGAGAACATCTTGGAAAAGGGAGTGGGAAGAATGCATGGGGTGGAGGGTAGGAGGAGTTCTGTAAAATGNTGTTTTCTGTATATGACATGGTCCATGTAATCGGGAACATAGAGCAGCTATGGACACCTGCAGGAGATCTGTACAAAAAATGAAACTGAAAGTAGGAGGGGAACCAGTTGGGAAGAAGATTAGGGGTGCTGCTGTAGGAGTTGGAGCGGGACAAGAAAGGGTAATAGGATGAATAGATTCCTAATAGATTACACACCTGCATGAAATTGCAAAAAAAATTAAAAGGCAATAAAAATGTTGGTATTTTTTGGCATACGTAATGGAGAGACCAAATGTTTAGTTGTCTGTCAAAGGNTTAGAGTCTCTTTTGGCACTCATTAATAAAATATTGCATTTAAAAACTTTACAATTATCTAAATCCAGGAAGTTATAGCATAAGGCTGATGCACAGAAGTCATACTTATATGGAAACAAAGTTCTGATGTGTTAAAGTGTGATGGGTGTGGATAATGTATTGTATATTCCAAAAAGCTAGAAGAAAGGAACTTGATTGCTTTTACCATGACAAAGTGATAAATACCTGAGATAGACATTCATATCCTGCTTTAAATGTTATATATAATGTTAATGCGCACCAAAATATAGCTATTTGTTTTGTCTACCAGCTACAAGTAAAA
The DNA here is from genome assembly GCA_001675575.1 of Neotoma lepida. Classification (NCBI taxonomy): domain Eukaryota; kingdom Metazoa; phylum Chordata; class Mammalia; order Rodentia; family Cricetidae; genus Neotoma; species Neotoma lepida. Next base: position 154,709 of record LZPO01087302.1, on the reverse strand, counting down.
ATAAATTTCAAACTTATAAAACAAAAACAAAGCCCAAACAGATCCTGGGGTTCATTAGCCAGCCACGCTTCCTTCACACACGAGTAAGAGTGCTTCGTACATTACAGCTTCTTTCCAGGTAGTCAGTTATTACCACTTCTTTTTACGCTCAGACATAAGCTTTTATGTTTGGCCTTTTTTGGTATTGGTAGCTTAGATTGAATTTCCGGCTTCTGGCATTTGGCTCACACACTGATTTTTTTTTTTTAATCTTGTGCTTCAAGAGAGCTTACTTAAAATAAAAAATCCAGTCTTCCTTTGTTTTCAGAATGATTGCATCTTATTATGTAATTAGGATAAACACATGCAATCAGAGGCAAATGATAAATATTAGGTTCTAATTGTAAATTTTGTTTTTGATAATAAATGCCTCCCAAACTCTTTTATTTATTCCCCCTTTACTGCACCATGCTGTACATGTAGCAGGAATNCAGTAGTTATTTGTTGAACTAATGAAGTATCTTTAAGATGCTGTGCAGACTTAAACTAACTAACGTATACAAATTTTCTCAGAGGCCAGAACTCCTTTTCAAAGTTATTTAAAACTACATCCGGTGTGGACCATGCATGAGTTTAGAAGGAGCAGATTCATCAAGCTGTATAGTTGGCACAGAGCTGCCTATGAGTATCTTAGTTGTCTTTGGAAGAAAAATGATTTTTATAGGTCANATGTTAGGTCAGTTAGTCATTACAGATCTACTGTATTTCAGATGCTCTTTCCTCAGATTCCATCTGGTTTCTCTCTTGTACATTTGAAGCTTATTTAGGAGTGTGTCAGAACAAGCTGTCTCCCTAGCCTGAATTGTGAGCCTTCAGGGCAGCGACCACGCTGTTATGTTATGTTCAGAGCAGGGCAAAGGAGAGAGCTATCCAGGTAATAAAGGGTGATGATGAGCTCCATTGAGTGACCTGGCTCCTGGTCTAAACAGCATGGGCTGAGATGTGCCTGCTCCTTTTCAGAACTTCTTTGACTGCCTTACTGAAGCTATTCCTTTCTTTGTTATGAAGTNTCATTTTCCCTTAAAAAACATGTGCCTGCAACATAACCTCCCTACTCCCATTTCTCAAAGGTTCCAATGTAAGTGCTTATAATATAGTTCATCTCATTTGGGGTTTTGTACTAAACACCCAGAAGAATTTCTGGCATACAAAAGAGTCATAAATTTTTGTTGAATCATATTGAGTTGGTACCTTTGATAGGGGATAATTAGGTAGTTTAGAGGAGATCAAGATGCAATGTGAGAACTTGTCTCAAAAATAAAACAAAACAAAACAAAACAAAACAAAAAGAATAGTAGCGTGCTACTGATGTGCCCTTTCCCCATAGTAACAGGTGTAAGCAATTTGACTTATGTGTTTTGGTTGGTTGTTTTTTTGAAGAAGGGCCTTGCAATATAGCCCAGGCAGGCCTCAAACTACCTATCTCCCTTCCTCGGCCTCTAGAATGCTGCGATTACAGGTTTTTGCCACCATGCCCAACTGTAAATGATTTTAAATCATAGAAAACAATAAAATATGGTAAGATAATTTTAAAAAAGATATGGGATCTAGGTTTTCTGTGTGCTTTTGGAGAGCAGGGGATTCTAACNTGTCTTTGCCACCCAGAGTCTGGCTTGGTGAAGGATTACATGTACCTCAGGACTGTAGTGCTGATAGAAGTGACAGACTGGTAAAGGCAGCTAAGTTTTAGTTAAATTTGGTTAGCTTGAGTGTGTGCAGCCTGAGAGNTGCTTGGCTCCATTGCTGGGAGGTATTTGTGCCACAAAATGGGTCCTGAGGAGCTTGGGACCAGGAAGGAGGAAAATATATTTCTTATTAAAAATGGACTTCCCTGATGATGCCACATCAGAGCCTTATAAAACACCAATTTTAGTGCTTTTATTGGGCTTGTCTAAAATCCTTACTGCTCAGTGCTGGAGTAACAGGAATAAGAAACTNTGTTCTGACAGTAAAATATCCATTTGAGAAAGATGGTAAATTTATTGAGATCATTAGAGGCTGAANTGTATTCATAACTGTGAGATGTGGCCTTAATTATTTATCATCATGTGAAGAAAAGAAGTGACTCTGACATGCTGGAACAATTGCACTTGATTTTACCAACCCAAACCAAAATCGTCATCTACAGGAAAACATTAATAGTCCTTTCGGGGACTCATTCGTGGCTATTTGAGAACCCCAGGGACCGTGGGATTTAAATAATGCTAGTTTCATTTTATCTTCTAGGATTCTCATTTTGAAATGTGGTAAAAAGATTCAGCTCATTTCACTTAGAACTAAAGTGAATCCGGGGCTGTGGCTAATTTTTTTGGTCTCTTTGCAGACCAGGAAAAGANAGAGGAGGGAAGATATTACATTGTTTTTTTGAGCACTTANGTTTTAGGAAAACTAGCCAAATGTACGTATGGTTGGTCTCCTTTTGTGGATGAAGAGTCCGAGCTCTGGAGTAGTTCAGGGTTTTGCTCAAGCCTGTGCCATGTGTAAGGAGTCAGGGAGGATCCAACTAGTCTGAGTGGCTTTGAGGTCCATATGCTTCTGCCTTTCCTTAGAGATTCCCCCTAGTTTTATGTTTATTTAAATCCCCTCAGCAGATTTTTCCTCATATGGCACTTATGCTGTTACAGCTATGTAAAATTTAGTTTCATCTCAGTAGACTATGTCCATCTTAATGAGTAGATTTTTATCTACTTCCAAAAAACCTGGCAGAATGTTCCTAGCNTGTGGTTGATACTTTACAAATATTTATTGAATAAAATTAGCTATAATCTGACCTGCTTTCCTACTTGATAGAGAGCTAAGGTGAAATCTGTTCTTTTCTAAAGTAATGCTCATGGTTGGTAGTTAAAAAGTGAGGTTTCAGTTGGAATTGTAGAATTTCACTTCTATCAATGCTGTCTTGTAAAACCGTGAAGAAAATAATANCTTAGAAATAGTCTTTCTTTTTTCCTTAAAGTGTGGAACAAAATAACACAGAAGGATCACAAATAAATTAGCCAACTTTCCCCTCCATGAGGAGTTTGCAGTAGGGACAACAGCAGGTGATGCCCAACTGTTTATAACACAGGGCAGAATGTTCCCACGCCTGANGAAAGGATTACAGCAGAGTTATTAAAAACTGAGGAGGGATGAGTTTTAATTTGCAAGGATCAGGGAAGCATTCATGAAGGAGGGGACATTTGACCTGGAACTTAGGAAAATGAACATATTTGACAGACTGTAAGGGAAGAACCTCTAGACAGAGGAAAGCATCTGAGAATAGTCACCGAGGCAGAAATGACAAAGATATGATTGGCTCNGTCTGCTCAAGCCAAGGATGTGCTAAAGGTAGTGAGGAAGACAAGACAGGAAAGGACACTTTGGGATTGAGTTTGAGGAGGCTAGTGCAAGACGTGTCTAAGTGCCTTTCAACAAACAGCTCTAGGACCATAGGATTATCTGGATGCCATGACAAGGTACTTGGGTTTTATTAAGTAAAAAATTGTGCGTTTCAAAAATATCTTCTGTTGTGACAGTTTATCTCTGTCTGATATTCTTATAAGTAGCACAGAATGACACAATCAGAGCTGTGCTTTGTAAACACAGATTTTAGAAGATTATTTTGGCAGCATCTTGTAGCGTTGAAACGGAAAGGGACTGAAAGCTGACGGCTACTGTTATAGTATGGGTTGGAGAGGTTCAGAGGTTCAGGTTATAAAACACCACTATAAAACCCAATGTAAGCTATGAGGGTGTCCATGGGAATAAAAAATCAGGGAAAATCTAAAGACTAATTTTACATGTATTTCCTAGAGATGGGCGATTGATGAATTGTTTGTGTGTGTTTTGGGAGCTGTGCTGGAAGAGGAAGAATTCGAAGTTAATATCAGGCTTTGGAGGCATAAGGAGGTTGAAGACATAATGGGACCGAAGATTGGCAACCCTGTGGTGTATTTTCTTGATTCATAATTGGTGTGGGAGGGTTCAGCTCATGGTGAGTGGGGCCACTTCTGGGCTGTATGGTCCAGGGTGCTATGAGAATGCAGGCTTTCAGGGTTGGCTCTCCCACACCTGTACCATTAGGGCCAGCTCTATTGTGTTGCCCAGGTGAGGTACGGCCACTCTTCTGAGTGCTGCAGCTTTTATTATGACCCCAGGGCCGCCTCTTCCACCTGTTCTCAGGCGTTGATGAGCAGGCGGTGGTGGGGAGGGCACCTCTCCTCTGTCCATGCCACCACATGTCTGATGAGTAATGGGGAGCTCTCATTTGCTCATAGCATTGGGGCTGGATGGCCCTCACCTCCAAGCACTCAGCAGCTCTGCTGTGCTGCCTAATGGGGCAGGACCCTTTTCCTGAGTGCTGCAGCTGGTATGGGGGAGGGTTAGCTTTCTCATCTGTTACAGGTGGTAAGGGGTGAGAGGTAAGGGGACATCTCTCACCCTCCCACACCCATATGACAGATGAGTAGTGGGGACAGCTCTGTCACGCTTACAACTTCGGGGCTGGCTCACCCACACCCCTGCCAGTAAGGTTGGTTCTATTGTGTTACCCAGGTGAGGTGCAGGGCCCGCTCTCTGCAGCTGNTGGGAGCCAGGGACAGCTCTCCCACTCTTATGACCTCAGGGCCAGTTCACATCTGCCTCAGGCATTGAAAGGCGGTAGTGGGGGAGGGGAAGGGGAAAGGGCAACTCTCGACCACCCATGCAGTCACAGGACAGATGGGTGATGGGGACAGCTCTGAGGCCATGAAAGGAGAACAGGCCCTACCCCTCACTCATTGAAGCAAAAGGTGAACTAGCCAGAGCAATGCTGAAGAGCTCATTCGGTGTTGAGGACAGGGAAGAACTGGCTGGCGGACCAACCATACAGCTGCCCAGGCCTAGACTAGGGCTGTTATGAGTTGGCCTGCCCCAACATACACCCCATCTATGATCTGCTGGAGCATGTGAAGGGTCCTGACCCACAGACCCAAAGCTGCCGGATCTCCACAACTCAGGGCAGCAACAGGATATTCAAGAAGAATCCTAGTGAGGGCCCAGCATTGATAATGTAGAAGAAACCAGAGGCCTTGAACCAGACCAATGACTCTTTGCAATGAACACTTGCAAGTAAAGATGTATGGACAAAGGGGGTTACTGCATGACTCACTGTGTCACACTGCAGCTTCCATGATGAGATTTTTAGTTCCCCCTTTTTTCTCTTAAATTTTGTTTTATTTTTGAGGGGGTNCAGGGGCAGAGGGTGGATATGAAGGGATGGGGAAGTGAATGGGATCAAGACACATGATGTAAAAGATACACAGAATAAATAAAAAGAAAGTAAAAAANATAAAGCAGGCTTTCAGTGTGTCCCAGAGTTTTTGTTGTGTTGTGTTATCATTTTCATTTATTTCTAGGAATTTTAAAAAATTTCTTTCTTAATTTCTTCTTTGACCCATTCACTGTTCAGTAATGAGTTGTTTAATCTCCATGAGCTTTTTTTTTGTTTACTAGAGATTTGTTTGCTGTTCATTTTGTTTTATTGCATTGTGATCAGACACACATACAAAGAACGAATTCAACCTTTTTGAAATTGTAAAGATTTGTTTTGTGTCCCAGGATGTGGTCTGTTTTAGAAAAGCTTCCAAGTGCTGCTGAGTAGAAAGTGCATTCTTTGGTGTGTGGATGGAAGATATCTGTNAAGTTTATTTGATGTGTGATGTCAACTANTTCTGATGTTTCTCTGTATATTTGTTGTTCAGATAACCTGGAGATTCTCTGGAGAGAATGTCGTTTTGAAATTACTCACTATTATTGGATTGATGTTAGCATGTGTCTTTAAATCCAGGAGTAGATTTTTTTTTTAAATGAAATTGGGTAACCCAGTGTATATGTTTAGTATAGTCATGTCTTGGTTAAATATTCCTTGGTTAGAATGGTATCTATCTCTTCTGATTGGTTTTAGTTTGAAGACTACTTTGTTAGATATTAGGATAGTGATGCCTGCTTGGTTTCTGGTCTCATTTGATTGGAGTACTTTTGTCCACCCCTTTACTCTAACGAGGTGCCTATTTTTAAAGCGAAGATGTGTTTCAGCTGGGTGGTGGTGGTGTATGCACTGAGGAGGCAGAGGCCAGCCTGGTCTACAGAGTGAGTTCCAGNTCAGCCTGGTCTACAGAGTGAGTTCCAGGACAGCCGGAGATGCACAGAGAAACCCTGTCTCAAAAACAAAACAAAACAAACAAAAAGTTGTGTTTCTTTTTTCTTTTTTAAACTTATTTTTTATTGGTTTTTGGGAATTTCGTATCATGCACCCCAATCCCACTCATTTCCCAGTCCTTCCATATGTGCCCTCCATTCTTGTAACCTCTCCTCAAAATAAAAATTAAAAGAGACCCTCCCCCCCAAAAAAACCCAAAAATCAAAAGCCAAAAAAACCAAAACATCTTGCTGACCCCTCTGGACAAAGACCCGATCTGTTCCTCTATCAGTTTCAGCCTTCTCTCATACCAGTCACAGCTGTCACTGTACTTGTACTATTCTGTGCTGCCATCTTTCCCGCCTCTCCATCACATATTCATTCATTGTAATGACATTGGAAGTGCGGTGTGTCATGCAGTACACCCTTTTGCCCAAATAGCTTTACTTGCAAATGTTCATAGCCATGAGTTGTTGGTCTGGCTCAAGGCCTCTGGCTTCTGCTCCCCCATCAATACTGGACCCTCTTGGTTAATCTGCTGTTGTCCAGAGTCATGGAGAGCCCATGGCTATGTTTCTGCAGTACCAGCCCCTTAACACACTCTAGCAGCTCATAGATGGGGTGGGTGTTGGGGTGGGCCAACTCAAGGCCCTGGATCTGGGCCAGGGTGGTGGCTGAGTTGGTAAGCCCAGGTCTATACTCCCTTGCCCATTCCCATGCCTCTTCCATGCCCATTCCATGAGAGATAGCTCTTTCATGTGGCCTTGGTGAGATACCTGGCCAGCTCTCCCTCACCCATGCCATGAGGGGCAGGACCAGCTTTTCTGCACCCTCATCACTCCTGGCACTGCAAGTGAGCAGGGGATGAGACCAGTTCTCCCAAGTTCTGTGGCTGGCAAGGGGCAGGGCCAGCTCAGCACAGGGCTTGGACATCAACATGGCTTCAGGTGGCAGCCCAGACCGCCGACATCCTCCTGGCCTTTGGTGGTAACATGGGCCTCAGACATCAACACAGACCCTGTGCAGCAGGACCACTGACCCAGACATGGCCCTTGGTGGCAGCCTGGGCCTGGACATCACCATGGCCTCAGGTGGCAGCACAGGCCACTCAGATCAGTTTGGCCCCCAGCAGCGTGGCCTNAGGCAGCTGACCAGACTACAGACATCCCAATGGCCCTTGGTAGCAACCCAATGACTGATGCCTGTTCCTCACTGCTGTCCTGTCTCCCATTCCATCTCACTCCACAGTGCACAAACTGCTCTGNTTCTCTTCTCTCCCATCTCTCCACCACATACTCCATTTTTCCTGTCTCCCCATCACATAGTTATTCATCATAGTAGCATCCTCAAGGCTGGGGTGGGTACTTGGGTGCCTAAGATGTGTTTCTTGTAGAAGACAGACAGATGAATTTTGTTTCTTGATCCATTCAGTCAGCCTGGGTCTTTTGATTAGAGAGTTGAGGCCATTGATATTTAAAGTTACTATTGAAATATGTNTGTTAATTTTGGTCATTATGTTGTTAATCTTTGGTTTTGTTGGTTGTGTTCTCAGCGATATTTTGTGTCTTAATAATTATGATTTTGTGTTTCATTACACAGTCCCTCAACTAGGCTCATTCCCCTCTTCAGTATTAAATACTGCTTCCTGTACTTTCTTTGTTTCTTCCTGTATTTGGTTTGTTGGCTATACTTTTTAAGGCTGTTTATATTATGGAAAGTTTTTCTTTCTTCTTCAATTATGGCAGATAGTTTTGCTGGTTCTTTTAGTTGAGGTTGGACGTCATAGTCTTTTAGGGCTTGGAAAGCTGCTTTAGGATCTTTTGCCCCAAAGTTTTCATTGAGAAATCAGCTGTTATTCTGAATGGTTTTCCTTTAATGTTACTTAACTGTTTTTTCTCTTACAGCTTTCAAAACACTTTCTTTGCGATGTCTACTCAGTGTTTTAACCATGCCATGCCATGNGGATTTTCTTTTATTGACTTGTTTATTTGGTGTTCTGTGTGCTTCTTGTATCTGTATGGGTGTATCTTTCCTTCTGTGATCTTGTTGAAGATATGGTCTATGCCAATGACTTGACATTATTCTTTCTCATCTATGCCTATAATTTGAAGATTTTTTCAATGTCTCACATTTCCCACATGTTTCTTTCCTGTGTTTTTAATTTTTTTCATATACCTTGCTTATTTGGTCTAGGTCNTCTATTTTATCTTCAAGTCTTTATTTTCTATCTTCTACTTGATTCATTCCACCTGTAAGGCTTTCCTTTGAGTTTTCTGGTTGAGTGACTGGGTTTTTCAATTCCATCTTCATTTTAGCTTGAGCCTTCTGCAATGTTTCTATTTCTTTATTGAATTCTGTTCTCAAGTCCTGGATTGTCTTTGTCATTTCTGTCAGCCTTATGTTGATTTTTTCCCTTGGCTATCACCCAGGTGTTTATTCTCCTTAAGCTCTTCCTCCTCAGTTTAACCTTTTTTCTTTAAACTGCTTGAATTATTTGATGGAGTTTATGGTTTTTTAAAAATTCTGTCATGTAGTTCATCTAGATAATTCTCATTGGCAAACATTTCTACAGAACTGGTAGGCTTTGGAGAGAAGATAGTGGCTTGGTCTTTCATCTTGGTATTTTTGTGATGAGATCTTGGCAGGTGGCCTTCTTCTGTTTGTTCTAAGTCTTATATGGACAGAAGAGGTTGGGAGGGAAGAGAGGATGTGTGGGTAGGTTGGATCTAGAGGTTGGAAATGGCTTGGGTGGAATGAAGTCAGGTGGATATCGGGGACTGGGCTAGTTTATGGAATACGCTTCCTGGTTCAACCTTGGCGTGTTGGAAAAGATCTTATCAGGTAGAAAGGTTAGATATGATGTGTGAGGGTCTTGAGGGTTGGGGGATAGGTAGGAGGGGTCCTTGCCAAAGCCTAGAGATCATTGGTGGTGCAGGCACAGGATGTCAGAGAAGGCTGGAGAACTGAATGTGGGATCTGGACTAGATCTGGTGGNCTAGGGAGACATTGTGGTTGGGGAGGGAGATTTACCATGCTAGACCCTGTAGAAGTAAGTGGGCTTTAAAAAACAATTTATTTATTTTTATTTTACGTATGTTTTGTCTATATTTATGTCTGTGCACTAAATGCTTTCAGTGCCCTCAGATGCTAGAAGATGGTATCAGCTCCTCTGGAACTAGAATTTTAGGCAGTTGTCACCATCATGTGGGTCCATGGAGCATAGACCTGGTTTTGTGAAAAGGTCACAAGTGCTCTTAGTACATGAGCTGTCTCTCCAACCCCCACTCAGGCACACTTGAAACATGATTTCTTACTAGCCTGGGACTCACTAAGTAAGCCTAGGCTGCCTGTTTATGGAGCCCCAGGAATTTGCCTGTCTCCACCTCTGCAGTCTTGGGATTACAGGTCTGCACTACCCAGGGCNATCCATGCATCTCTCTTAGGGTCCTCCTTGTTAGGTAGCTTCTCTGGAGCTGTGGATTGTGGTCTGGTTATCCTTTGCTTTACATCTAGTATNCACTTATGAGGGAGTACATACCATGTTTGTTTTTCTGAGTCTGGGTTACCACAGCCTTGATGCAGGGGGAGGGGCTTGGACATGTCTCAAAGTCAGGCTTTGCTGACTCCCCATGGGAGGTCTTATCTTTTCAGAGGAGGAAATAGGGGGTGAATTGAGGGGGATAGGGCTGGGGGGCAGGAGGAGGGAAGAGACAGGGATCTGTGGTTGGTATATAAAAAGAATAAAAAATTTCTTAATAAAGAAAAAAAAAACCCCAACCCACCAACCAAACAAACAAAAAAAACCAAGTCTGTACTACCCTGCTCAGCTTTAAGTGAGTTCTGGGGATGGAACTCAGGTTCTAAAGTACTTCCATGTCAGGTACTTACCTACTGAGCTACCTTCTGAGCTTAGGGCTGAGGTTTTGACTAAATTATGTCCAGATTATAAAGTGAACAGCTGAGTTAGGTATTAAAAAATGAAACAGTAGGGGTGAGATCAGATCAGAAGTCTTTGGATAAAAGCTGGGTTGGGGACCAAAATGAGTGATCGCAGACAGGAGGAGAGAGCTAACTAATAGGAGACATGCAGATTCTTTTGGAAAGTGGTATAAACGTCCCTGCCATGGCTCGTGTGAGGATCCTCAAAGGCATTACGAAACTTCGGACACCACATTTCTTAGACTGTTTCCTACTGACCAATCATTTCACATCAAGGGGTAAATCAGACATCCCGACCAGCTGCATGCCACCNCCTGGCTGGCATCAAGCAGGTGGTAACTGCTCTGACACTAGAAGGTGAAGTGTCCGTGAAGGAAGAGTGCTTCATCACACTGCACAGGCCCAGAAATCAATAAGTGCTTGTCGGTCTCATAAGCCCCCTTGGATGATGGATCTAACGCCACTAGAGGTACTTACATGCCTCAACAATGTTTGTCTTTTGTGGAAGAAAAACAAGGTTGTAAGCTGAGTGTTCCCAGAAGGCCAGAAGCTCTTTCTTTGTTCAGGGTAGGCACATGAAGAATGACACAAGCCGCACTTTGAAGGTTACAGATCCAGCAGCATCAGGGACATAGTTAGGGAAGGTATTCTGAGAAATCTTGCTCAGGTAAGGGCAGGAGANAAGGCTGTGTGTGGAGATGTCCTACTGAACCAGCTGCTCTGACCTGGCTAATGGGAGAAGCAAAGGGCCCANGCTGATTCCACGTGTGTTCATGTTTGTCNGCTTCCTGCCTCCCCACCCCTTTTNGGAACCTACTTTCTCATGTTACTGATTACTCCACAGCTGTGTCCCTAGGTCCCTACCACCTGGGTTCAGTGTGTTTCCCAGTAAATTNCTGATCAANGACTCTCACCCTTTGTGGGTGACTTCCTAGCTTATAAAGCATGTTTGTCACCTTTCTGTTACTATAACCAACCGTGAAATAAACTTACAAAGATGAAAGATTTATTTTTACTCACAGGTTTGGAGGTTTTAGTCCACGGTGAGTTGTACCTATTGATTGTGAACTGCTCATCTCGTGGCCAGGATGCAAAAGAGGAAAGAGGAAGGGCTGAGATCCCTTCTCTNCAACCAGAACACCTCCCACTAGGCTCTACCTTTTACACGCTCCACTATTTCCCAACAACATCAACCTGGGGGTAGGAATTAAAATCAAGATAACACTGTAGCATAAAATATGCTCACNTAGGCAGAGCCATACCTTGTGAAGACCGACTTGGGTGGTGGGTTGGTCAACCTTTGTCACCATAATGTTCATTGTAAGAACGCTTTGACTCCATTCAACCCTTATGCCTGCCTCTAATAATATGAGCCGGTCTTGAATTCACAGGTTTATTAAGGCCCAATACAATTTTGGGACAATATCTGAATCCCTGATTTGGGGGAGTGGGGAACAACTTTAGTTCCTATAGCTCAGTACTACAAACATAAAACTGAACAAGGGAATTTGATACTAAATTTCAACTTCCAGGTGATCATTAGTTAGAAAAGAATTTTCTTATAGTGGCCAAGTTTATCTGACCATGCTTTGATGCTCTCCTGTGTATATCATGTTATTTTTTTTTTTAAACTCAGTCTTCTTCCCAAGGATATAACTTCTTTGCTTAAAAATCATTTGAGTCTTTTCACTGATACTATGAAAAAAATATTTAGTTCATTTGATTCTTCAAAGTGCTAGTTCTGCTTTCTCCTTAACCCTGTCGTAGGTGGTTGCTATTGTTCTGTTTTTCCCTGAGTTTCTATGCTCAGTGTCCATCCATATCTTTTCCATGCAGCTCTCATTGTCTGACCTTCATTCTCTTCTCTGTAGTGCATGTTGAGACCTACAGCTTTGGACAGAGACAGAACNGAGTTTAGTCCTAGCACAGTGTTTAGTGAATATCGACATGCTTCATTTTCCTTATCCCTGAATTAGTACTTAAGGACGCTTATCTAGGCTGTGGGGATTTACATATGCAAAGCACCTAGTGTTTACTGGTTGGCTTATAAACTAGGTAAAAATCAAATTCTACGCTATTTCATATATAATTCCATTAAAATTCTACTATTCTCAGAGCAGCAGCTCAGAGAGAATTCCTTTTCAAGTAGTCATGTTCAGTGTGTGCCAATCATGGCCTTTCTGTGACCATTCTCCTGCTTTTGACTCTTTCAGTTGGGTGTAATTCTCCATCTCCTACCTTTCACATTCTGTTTATTCCATCCTGTGGTTTCTTTTATTTCCTTTGAAAGAAATGTTATCCACTATATTAATTTCATATTAATTTTATATTGCTACATAGTAAATTACACAAACTTCATGCAAGACATGGTGCATGTCTTGAGATAACTCAGGGGTTGTAACATGGTTTAGCTGAGTCTTCTGCTCAGATTCTCATGACACTACACAAGGTATTGGCTGGGTTGCCTCTTCATTGGGAGACTTAACTGGGGAAAATGGCTTGTGAGTTCATTCATGTTGTTAGCAGAATCCATTTTCTTGAGAATGTGTGATTGATGATGCTGGGTCCTTCTGGCTGCTGGCTGGAGGCCCAGTGGCCTACATGGTTTCTTCAGGACAATTGTTTGCTTCATCAAAGCAGCAAGGAGAATCTCATTTCAATCTGTTAAGGTGGAGCCACACATCATAGTATAAATATTGGAGTGGCATCTTATCAATCATCTTTCCACATTCCATTTGTTGGAAACAATCACAGGCCTGTCTCATCAGTGTCAAAGGGGAGGATGTTTCAGAATATTAGGAACTGGACAATATTTGGGGATAGCTTAGGGGCTGGTTACATGACAAGATTCATGGTACTTTCCATGATTTAATCTTGTTTCTTCTGTAAACCAGATATCAAAGTATGGTTCCATGTTTGGCATTCTTAGAAAGATTTGACTGTACTAGAAAGTATGAACCAAGGGTACTTACCTGGTACATGACTTGAAAAACTCTCTAGAAGCTAATGAATGTAAAAAAAATTCAACCAAAAGTTCAATGATCTTTCAGGAAGTGAAATAAGGAAGAAAGAGTTCAGGATGGGTAAAATGATATTCATTAAGTGCAGGGAAAAAGCCAATCCTAAGTAACAGTGAATCTCTTACCTTAGGTTGCAGGGGTGAACTTACATTGTGTCTAACAAAAATGGCTTTGTGTAGCAATGCTTGGTGGTACAGAAGAGGACAAGGTCCAAAAAAAGTAACTAGAGGTGAGAACTAACAAAGCAAAACATGGGAATTTAGAGAGTAAGGAGTCTGAAATCTCTCTGANGTTAAAGTAGGGAGTCTGAAATATTTCTGCTGTTATGGTTTGGTTTGTCTGGGTGAAGACAGTTGGTTTTTTAAAAAAATATTTATTTTTGTTCTTAAGGCAGGAGGGGCTGGGGAACTAGATCAGTTATNGAGTGCTTTCCTTTCATACACAAGAGCCCCATACAGTCCCAGCACTGCATAAACAGAGTAGTGGCACATGTCTGAATCTAGCATTCAGGAGTTAGAGGTAAGATGACCAGAAAGAAGTTCAAGGTCATCCTTGATTACATAGTGAGCTGGAGGCCAGCCTGGGACCCAGGTGAACGAATTTCAAAACACCACCACCACCACCACCACCACCACCAAAAACCATCCCAACAAAAAACAGCAACAACAAAACTTAGTTATGAGCCATTCTAAATATCAAAAAAGAACATACAATACTGTATAGGCAGCTACCTATACCCAATCATATTATTAGATGTTAAAATTTCAGGTATTTACTTTAGTACTCTCTTTACAAATGGTTAAAATCACAATTCTATCTGATCACTTTCCCTTCTTTCCCTTAATGAAGATTTGANTTATTATCATATCTGTTTAACTGGGTCACTAAGCATCAACTNAGAATGTCATTTGGGAAGAAGGGAATTCCTTAGCACTCTTATTAGCAAGTATATATATAAAGAAAGGTGAGAGGAATTGGAACAGCCTTTGTGGACAATGACTAATGCCTAGATACTTTGCTGCAACGTTAATGGGTCTGATTTCAGAGCAGGCATTAAAATGCTTTGATATCCACTTGGCTTAAAAGGTTAAGGGCAGAAAAACAAATGTATTCTTTTGTGGAGGAGTTAAACTGGAAGGCAAAGGGAGCGCTTGTCTAGCAGAAGTTACAAGAGATAATTGTTCATTAGGGAGTTGGAAATCTACTGTGAGTAAGCACAGGGCCTTCATTAGGCAGTTTCCGGCTTGCTGCCTATAATGGGCATTAAATTTCCCTTTGCTCAATTAGAATGAATTCTGGTTTTTGCACTAAAAATCCTTTCCTGGGTTTCTTTGATTTCCCACCCCTTACCTCTCACCCATTTGGCTTTTTGCTGAGTCAATGTAAGTTTGTTATNGACTAAAAGTTCATGTTCACATCTTCTTATGTTGAAGTCTTGACTTCTGAGTGATGGTGTTGGGATATGGGGCCTTTGGAGGTAATTAGGTCATGAGGGTGTATCATTCATGAATGGACTTAATGGCCCTGTAAGATGAGGTTATCCTCCTTCCCCTGACCCCTACCATCTACTCTGTGAAAACAACAAGGCATCTACATACCTGGAAGAAAGCCTTCAGCAGACCTTGTCCTGTAGGAATCTTGACCACAGACCTTCCAGGCTCTCACTGAAAAACATATTCTCGCTATTTTAGTCTTCAAGCCTATGNCAATTTGGTGTAGTAGACCAAGCTGACCAGAACAGACCTTAAGATAGAGTATAAACTATTTATCCTGTAAAGTGCTCTAAATGTACAAGTTCTTACAAAAATACATTGTACATAGAAACCAAGAACTTACTGAATTAAACATTGGAAATTTATATAAAATGCCTTAGGATATATTTATAGTGATTGACATGTATTATGTTTTATTAACAAGCATACTGTAAACCATGAATTTGGATGTCATTACAATTGTTATTTACTATGTTTGTGTTTATTATGTGTGTAGCAACTTCACTTGATGGTCACCGCATTTTGGCAGGTACAGATTTTGTGTACCTAGGGTTACCTTCAGATTGAAATGTGACATCTACCCAGTCAAAGCCACATGCTTCAGACTTGTTTTCTGGGGAGCCTCTTACTTAAGTGTTTCTAAAAGTAGTTCAGTGGTAGAGTATTTATGTAACAGGTATGAAACTCCTGGGTTGATCCCAGCTTATAAAAGTAGACAAAATTTCAAAACTACCAAGAAAAACAAATAAACATCTCTAACAACAAGCAAAATAACCTTATAAAAGAGTGATGAGGGAAAGAAAGTAGACCTGTAAGCTTGGAGAATGATTATTGGGTTCTGAATGCAATTATGTTATTANGTAACAGAACTGCAGAATTCATTCAGTGGGAATCTTACATGTACCAAGTAGCTACTTTGTAGTTGTTTCTCTGACACTGGAAAGAGGAAAATTGTGTGTGTGTGTGTGTGTGTGTGTGTGTGTGTGTGTGTGTATGTGTAGAAAGTCTTACTTTCTTGGTATTAATGCACACTAGTGAAACACTTTACTTATGGTGGAATGGTGAGTTTGATTCACTAGTTGAAGGCATGGGAGCTGTGGAGTATGCTTGTACCATTGAAAGACCCAAAGTGCCTCATAATCATTGGTGAGTAAAGAGTATAAGAAACTTGTTTAACACATTGAAAGACTAATTAGAGATATCTGGAGGTCAAGTCTGTGTGGGTTGCTATCATTGAAAAGAACATGCTACAGATTGGGGACATTTCAAGAGATTCAGCTGATCATGGAAATGACGTGTGAATGTATTGCAAGTGGAATCTGATAGATTCATCTAGTGATGGTTTAAGTGTTCAGCATGCAGGGAAAGAAGGAAGCTTCAACCCTTTCCAGATGTAAATGATTCAATTTTCAGAATGTCCTACTTCATGTAATTTCTAATTAGCTAAATGAGGGTGACTAGAACTTCTCATTCCTCTAAGACAGAGTCCTCCTTTGGTAGGGAAAAAAAGCTAAGTCTGGGAGAATTAGATCTGATCCCCACCTAGAGTTAAAATAAGGATTCCATATGGAGAAAGCACACGACTTCAAAGAAAGACCTGTTTTTTTGAAAGGTAGAACATGATACTATTCACCCCACACACAATTCTGTTCTCAAGGCATTCATTNAACTGTTCTGATGCATGAGTCATGCTACTGAGTACTGGTGACATAAAGATGAGCAAACTTCCATTCTTCATCTACCCTGCAAGAACAAAGTGCTAAAAAGAGGAATAAACAAGAATCTGAGAGGAGGAAGCACTTGAATGTTCCCAATGAAGCCAGAAAAAGTCTTCCCAAAGAGACTAACATTNGAGCAGAGTTTTGAACAATGAATTAGTTAATCAATTTTGTTAGTTTAATAACAAGATAGAAGAGTGATAAGCAGCTAGACCAGACACTCCGTATACCAGGGTAAGTGAACGTGGCTTTCAAAGATTGGTAGAAACAGAAAGTCCAGAAAGGCATGTCTGTCTTACTTTTCAGTTTGATGTTCAACCTGTAGAGATTGGCGGCTTTTGGGAATGGAAGATGGAAGGGTTGGGCAATCGCAG
>LZPO01087302.1:113587-137282 GCA_001675575.1 Neotoma lepida | reverse complement strand
ACGTAATCCCAAGGAGGTAGAGGTCTGCTCATACCCCTGAGTGACCAAGTTTGAAAAAGACACCTGATCTGCCCATCACTGGTCATGAGAATAAGAATAGTTTCATTAGGATAAGAACCCTGAGAGTTAACAGTATGTAGCATGTTGAGGACTGAATGGGAAGTGAAGGAATTAAGTTTGCAGATGTCCCACTTTACTTGAAAGGAGGGTGTTAGCATGAGAGTGCTGTAGGCTCTAGGAGTTACATTTTGAAAAACAGAGCTAGGGATTTGATGCTTAGGAGAGCACAGAAGCTGGTCTGGTGATTGTTGAACTAAAACTTTTAAAAGCTTCTTTCTTTCTTTTGGATGTTGATTTAAGAGTGTTTTAGAGCTGGCTGTGCCTTTGAAAAGTCTAAACCTGCCTAAACACTAAGACAAAGGACAATTGGAGGAAGAGTCCCCGCTGCTGCTCTGTACAGAGTGGGGCTGGGTGTATGAAATGATGAGGTTTGAGATAATGGTGAAGAGAGTGAAACATCCATCAGCCTCTTTGTGACTGCAGGAAGTCCAAACAACCTGCCCTCCAGCAAAGCACCTTTCCTTCCTGAAATTTTGTCAAATAAATTCAGGGAGACATGAAAAGAATGGAAATATATCTTACACCATGCACCGATACAGCCCCTATTTTGTAGTCAGTGTGCAATGAATTTCAACAGTGTATCTGATTTCCCTGGCATGTACGTTGTGCCAAAGGACTTCTAACGTACAGCTTTATAGCCATGGCAGGGAACTTGAGAGGACATCGCACAAGAATGAGACTACAGATGTTGTGTATGTAAGAATGAATGCTCTCCATAATAACATTCAAGGAAAATTGCATACTTGCAGGCATCTCCACATTCAGTCTGACCGATGACAAGAAACGCAGCCTGGATTTAGCATTTCGTTTGGAGTATCGCAGCCCCAGCTAGCTCTGAATGGGTGTATTTTTCAGGACCTGAAGTTTCTCAGCTTCTGAAGTGATTGGTATTCCTCTCCCATCTAGCAGCTGGTGGACGGTTTTTATTTAACAAGTGAAGAGTTCCAGTGAAGTGTGGTCCTGGATGTATTTTAAAAACACACATTTCAGGCCTTTCCTCCTTCACTTCAAGTAGCAGATAAAAATTGCAAAGGGAAAGCGACAAGATAGCATTGTGACACTGACTCACAAAGGCACACGGAATCTACAGATGCCTCCGCTTGGAAATGGAGTGAGCATAGCGACTGTCACACCTAAGATCCAAAAATGAAGTAGATCTTGTCCAAACCTTGAGTCACTGTAATGCTTACAGGACTGGGTATTCTGGGCAACTCAACTTCCTAGTTCCCACAATTTTTAAAAATGACTTTTTATTAGGTTGCTGTTCAACAGCCATAATGGGCTTCATAATGACAGTTTTCAAGTAATAGGTGATTAAATAGAATACTCGTTTTGTTAGAATCATTATTGTCACCAAGGTTTAGAACCATCTCAACTATCTTATCAGGTTAGTGAGAGGCAGAGAAGCAAGACTGAGGTTGGTTGGCTTTTAGTATGTACTTCCCACTCTAGATTTATGACTGGTCTCTTTATTCTGTTCACATGTATGACCCCAGTGCTCTGTCCAGCTTATGTGCATTGCTTTATTTTATTTTCAGTTATCTAATCCTTCAGTATTTCCTGTAGGTTGGATACTGCAACTACTTAAGTGATACAGAGTTTTCAAAAACACTTCTAATTTAGTAGGACAAGAGACATGTTGTGTTACAAAGTGAAGATTCCTGAGGTTGAATCCTGCTCTCCTGTTTCTTGACTGTATGTATGACCTTGCACTAGAAATAAAAGCGAGACACTAATATTATCTTCACTGTAAAATGTTCAGTTCACGGTTTAGTATAGAGTATGCTCCAGCGGGTGTTATCTGGGATGTCTCTATTCACTGTTAGATAAAGAAGGCACCTGCAATCCACATCTCCTGGGAGAGGATGGAGTTTTCTTCAGAGTGCAGACCTCCATCACAGAGTCTGTGAAGAGCCATCTCCCCTGAGTTGGTGCTGCCTGGCTTTGTATGTCTATTCTTGATTGGGCTTCTATGTTCTATTTTGGGAAGAAGAAGAAAAAAGAAACACAAATGAGCTCCGGGATAGGCTGATATGTTGTCATTTGCCCTGCTATAGCTTTAACATTTTGAAAACAATTTCTGGCTCCTAAATTATAGTAAATTAAAGGTTTCAATGGATTAATCAAGGTGTTCTATAATCTGCATCTATAGAAGACAGGGAGTAATTACACGAGCTAGGAAACATAAAGGCAAACCAACACATAATGAGAAAAGGCANTTTATTGACAAATTTCTTATGCTTCTATGTATGGCTTGATATATGTAGAGAATAGAAATCAGATTGGCCTCCCCTCCTCTGGGGCTAAGCAGTGGCTGGAGGATTCTTTTGATCATTTTATTCATTTTATGTTAAAACTATAGCTCTTCTAATTTATAGACATATTGTGAATGTCAAGGAAATGTCACCCAAATCATTGAAATACAGTGAAATTCATCCGTTCTATTTAAGTAACAGGTTGCCCTGGGCTCCAAGGGAAGTGAGCTTAAATGGAACTGGGATTTTGACTGTTCAATTTCAGTACTTTAAAGACACAGAATAATCAAGGTGAAGTTCTTAAAAGAAGAGGCTCTGAGGACAGACAGGTAACTATGGAGTATTTCTTGATAAGCCATTAAGTGGCAGATTGGCACACATTACATTTCAGAGTGTGATTTGTTTGGTTCAATGTGAATCACTTTTCCTCTTTTAAATTGAAGTCCAAATCCTATAATGTAGATACTTAAATGAACCCTCTGGGTCACTTAGGCATCTATTTCAGCATTCCTTAGAGGAATTCAACAGTCTGTTATAAAAATTGAGTTTTATGTTTCTGTCAATGCCCAAGGAAAAATCTGATTATCTTTCTGATTTTTCCAAGTTCTTTGACTAAATTGGATTACTTTCTTGTTTACTCTTTACTTTCCATTGTTGTGGGAGTTTTATTTGTAATCTTTAGAGTGCCAGCTGATGAGAAGACAAAGGCTGATATTTCTGGAGAAGTAGCATGGAAGCCCTTGTGGGTCAATAGTCCATCCTGACTTGACTGCTTGCTGTAAGTTACTTCAGTCTCTTTGTGTGTGCCTTGGGGCTATTAACAATGACCTTGCCTGGGTTAAGGTCGAGTGAAGTGGAACAGTCCGTGTTTGATGGCACCCCAAGAAGATTCTTGATAATTTTAATCCTCTGCCAATCCCATCAATGCCTGAATCATTTCTCTCTTGTTGAGAAAACACAGAACCAAGAATGTGTTTGGACTTAGGATTTCTCGTGGTGGGAATCTTAGACTCAACCATTGGCAATCAAGTTTCAAGCAGAGGCTCAACAGTAGCAGATTTATTACAAGGAATTGGCTCTTCTAATATGAAGGTTGGCTGGGCAAGCCTGAGATCCACAGGGCAGGTAGGCAAGAGGGCAGGGGCTGAANCTACTCTCTATATGTGGACTTTCTTCTTTCTAGAATCCTTGGTTCTGCAGCTAAGGTCTTCTAAGTGAATGAGCCAAGCCCACTTATATTATCCAGGATAGCCCTCTTTCTTTAAAGTCAGCTTCTCATGGACTTTAATCATATCTACAAAATCATTTATAGAAATACCTATATTATTATTGACTTAACAGAGGGACACGGAGATTGTAGCCCAGTAAAACTGACACATCAAGGAGCACATTAAGCCATCCCTTTGACCTTTCTGCTTTTTCTTTTCATGGAAACAGATAGCTTTTGTGTTGACCTATAAATGGGACATCTGTATTGCACCTACTCCCTACAAGGCTCAGGGGTTGTCATGGAAGTGTGTGTGTGTGTGTGTGTGTGTGTGTGTGTGTGTGTGTATTGTTAAGATCTAGAGGTTGTGTGGACTTGGGTGGAACAGTGACTTCTGGACATGACAAGACGGCCATACTCATAAACTCAAGGTAGCTGTGGTTGCCTGCATAAGACCTGTACAAGATTGAGCCAGTCCATATTTCAGCAACATTGCAGAGGCACATGAGCTCCCTGCCCCGTAGCTCCATAATTAATAGCTACTAGTGGAGGGAGGGAGAGTCAGTTTTCTTTTTTTTTTGTTTTTTTTGTTTTTTCGAGACAGGGTTTCTCTGTATAGCTTTGCGCCTTTCCTGGAACTCACTTGGTAGCCCAGGCTGGCCTCGAACTCACAGAGATCCACCTGCCTCTGCCTCCCGAGTGCTGGGATTAAAGGCATGTGCCACCAATGCCCGGCGAGAGTCAGTTTTCTTTAGGGATGTGGTCCCTGGTAGCTTGAACATGTTCTGGTAGATGTTTGTATACACAATTTTATATATTGGCAATACTAATTAGACTCAGTGGCTTATTTACAAAAAAGAATGTGAAGGTGGGAGGGGGATTTGTATATGGGGAATCTGGGAGAAGTTGGAGGTGAATATGATCAAAATATATTGCGTATGTGTATGAAATTCCCAAACAATAAATAAATGTATTAAAAGCCAGTTATATTTTAAACAAAAGTTTACCTTTGCGTGTTTATGTGTGTGTGTGTGTGTATATGTGTGTGTGTGTGTGTGTGTGTGTGTGTGTTTGTGCCCATGCTGGATATGGAACTCAGAGCCTTGCGCATGTTAGGTAAGTACTGTACTACTCAGCCGTCAGAAGTTACTTTTAGCAGAGTGTAATGTAAGGCTAAGTTTTCCTGGAACTGTAGAAAAGTAAGAAGGAAAACCCTACTTTCATAAGCCGGAACCAAAAAACACCAAAATTTATGTTTTGTTTTCTGTTTACTATCAGAAATGAGCTCATTAAAATTTTTAATAAGTTTCTGCTTGGCTCGAGAGCCAAGTGAACTCTCTAAGGTGAGACTCCATGTGCTGCTCTTTCATAGCCCTACCTTTCAAGTAGCGCTTCATGTAAGATGGACTTTAGAAGGATGAGCCAGTAATTTCTTCCAAAGAGGAGGTGAGCCTGGCTTCCTGTTTGAATAATGTTCTGTCGTGTCCGTGTGGCTTCAGGTGTGTGTTGCAACAGGGCTAAAAGCTGAGGATGGTAAATGACTCTAGAGAATTATGTTCCTGTCTTTTCTCCATAGGGAACAACCACATTATTGGAGCTGCTGAAGATCAGAGAAACAATTTATTGGTATCTTTAGGGTTTTGTACTTGCCTCTTTATCTCAAACAGTTTCTCAGAACAATACATACAATCTTTAAAAATGTATGAATTGCTTAATACATAAAAGATAGTATGTAAGTTATGAAGTATAATAACAATAACTATATAAATACTCATGAATGCACCAATCAATGTGCTGATAAGGTCAAAGGTGGCCTGTTTACTCCCTTCTCCCTCACTTTCCTTCCCTCCAGACATTACCATTGCATAATGTTTTGTATTTATCATTTGCTTCCCTTAGTATTTGATACCACAGTGCATTTATCCCTAAACAGTATATTTTATTTTACTTGCTTTAAGCTTATATGAATACTCCCATAATATATACCTATATGTATTTGTGTGTACACTGTCTTTTAGTTCTATGCTCCTGAGATGCAGCCACATTGCATATAAACATAATGAATGTTCTTCATCTGTACAGACTATTTAGTTGCATGGTTTATAGTGTTATTTATCCTCTATTCTCCTCTTGTCAATGGCTACTAGCTCTATTTTTTCCAGTTTTATCGATGAAATGAATGTGACTCACAGTATAAGCTATGATTATTCTTGTCCAATTATCCTGAATAATATGCCTGGGAAAAGAACTTTCGAGCTACCTAAAATTCTGCACTGTGGGTAAACTGAGGTCCAGGGCCTCCTGACTGTTAGTATTAAGGCTGCAGAAGAGGGGCACTGATCTGTATCTGCTCTGCTCCCCATCTTCCATCTCTCTATGAATATGCTGAAGCTTGTTTTCGATGAAAAGGTTTAAGTCTCATAATTGTTGGTAAGGATTTGTATAAATATATTCTTTTTCTTTTTCTTTTTTAAAATAACTTTTAGAGGACAGGAATACATGTCCATTTCCCATGCCATTAACTGTGGGAGGCCAGCTCCCACCTTTTCCAGGGTTCCTATGAGGAGGAGCGAGGGATAAGAAATGTTAGATAGAAAGATAGCCAAGAGGAGAAAGATAGAAACACAGGATAGCTTAGAGAAGACCTGGATCAAAACTCAATGACATTTTCCATTTATGCAAAAGGACTGTTTATAATAATGCCAAGGGGTGTGGCAAAAGATGTCCCCCTTGCTAGATCAAAGCACACCTCACAGCCAAGTGTAGACCCTTCCAAACACCTGGTGACCACGCCCATGGTCAAATCATCTCCTGATGCAGCCCTGCTGGGTAAAGCAAGCTCAGATTCTTGGACCCTGAGTAATTTCTCACTAGGAAACCTCTGTGGGTCTCTACAATTAACAAACAGATAAACAAACAAAATAGCAAAAACAAAGACAGAACAACATAAAACTACAGGGAGACTTAGAAAGTTTGCCTAAGATAAATGCAGTATCTTTTTGTCAACAAAAGTAGAGCATAAAAGTGAGTATATGGTGTGTGGCCAGCTTGTGAATTTCACAGCATGAACAATGCATTACCCTTGTCCTCCTCACACAAGTGCAGGCTGAGAACATAACCATCCCATGACCCACCCTCCATAGAGCAGCATCCCTGCAGCACTGAGTAGCACCATCCAAAGCTTCCCTTCTCTCCACACTCTCCTCCTCAGTACTGCAGCATGCTCCTCAGCACTGAGTAACACCACTATCCCATGCTCCCCCTGGTTGCTGAAATGTGCCCGTCAGTTTCCTCCTTCTACTCTCTACCCTCTGCCCATTCCCCAGAATAGAGCCATTTGTATTTCATGATACTTTCTGAAAAGAGTCTACTGCTACTGTGGTTTTATGCACATAACATTGCTCATGGAGAGACAAGATGAGAGATAAATCTGAGACCTCTTATTTCCTTACCATTCGACACAGGTCCCTTTAGCAACCTGGCCTCGGTTGACTTAACATGATGATGATTAGGGATGATTGTTTTGGCAGACGGTTTAAGTGGAGTAAAGCAAGCTGAACTCTCTAATAAAGAACCTGGTAAACTCTGGGCCCTTAGATCTGAGTGTCTCTATGAGTTATGATTTATGAACTTGCACAGGATAGCAACCTTCCCAGGTGCCTCTTCTACCTCTGTTCCCACTACAGCTTATCTCAAATACTTTNCTTCCCAGAGACAAGCTTTCTTGAGCTACCCTTCATTCTGAATGAGGTAAAATTGGGATTCCTATTTGAAATCTAGGCTTATCTTGCCAGTCCTGGCTTGCTCATTGTTAGCTGAGTGTGAGCTTTGATAAAATTCTTATAGTGGGGTTGAAGAAAGCAGCAACGTAGATCAATGGCTTCTCTTGTGTTTCTGGTCTGGTCTGGAAGCTTGTTTCAGGCTCCAACACTTGACACTATCAGAATGCAATGCCTCTCTCTGAATGACTTCCACTCCAGTCCCTGCTTCTTATCCTGGAATGAAGGTCAGTGCTTCTGTCTTCATTAAGGGGTAAGAGCAGGTGCTTGTGGGAAACAATCTTCTCACTTTCTGCTTCCTCCTCATCATGCTTCCTCTCTCAGTCCCCTGTTTAGAATAGTGAACTATTCATTTTGTGTATTCTTGTCATACACTTTTTACCTGTTCCTTTATTTACTGAAGTCATTAGGGCGACTAGATGTGCACCAAATGTGTGTTTTATATGTTACTGCTCACCTGAGAAGACAAAGAAATGCTTTACTCCTCTCGCCATGATTTTATCTTCTACACAGTATAAGCACATTCTTAATTGTGTCATGAATTTAGTGCTCATTAATTTGAAGAAATCAACCATGTTTGTGACTTTCACAAGGCTGTGAAAATGTCACCAGTTTTCTTAGATACACCAGTAAATAAAAATTAGTGTAGAGTAATAAGATATAAAAACTGTGGATGGAGAGGGAAAAGTGAAGCTTGTACTTGTGCTATTTTTGTTGTGCTAACACAACAAAACTTGTGTTTGTTGTTGTGGTTTTCTGTGATCATATTAAATGTTATCATGCCAAAGTAAAACCATCATGAAACTCCAGCAGCATGTTGTGACATCAAGGTGAAGGTCTCTCTATCGGCTCCTCTATGCTTTTAGGTTCCTCTGAGACAGCAAAAGAAGGATCTGTTGTAAGCCTTAACACCTCATGTGCTTAAGTATTTTTTTCCCTNAAGACTGGGCTTCATGTAGCCTAGGCTGTCCTATAACTTCCTGTGTACACCAGTGTGACTTTGAATTTCTGAGCCTCCTCCCTCTACTTCCCTAGTGCTGGGAATACAGGTGTGAGCCACCACTGGTTTTATGCAGTCTTGGGGGTTGAGTCTTGGGCTTGGTGAATGCTAGCTGTATTTCTAGCCAGTATTTGTTCTTTATTTCATTTTTATCAAAGTCTTGTAAGGTTTATATCTTTGTGCTCATGCATATTTGTGTGTGTGTGTGTGTGTGTGTGTGTGTGTGCATGTGTGCATGCAGATGTACTTGAACATGTGTACACAATCAGAGGCTGACACTCTCTTATTATTTAAAAATTCTTATTTTTCTTACTATTTTAAAACTATGTGTGTATGTATGTGCATATAAGTGACAGGTGCTGGCAAAGGTCAGAAGCATTGGAACCCCTGGAGCTGGAGTTGAGTCATCCTACATGGATGATGGGAACCAAATTCAGGCTTCTGGAAGAACAAGAAGTGGTCTTTAATGCTGAGACATCTCTCCAGCCCATCTCCACCTTAATTTTTGAGAGAAAGTCTTTTGCTGAATCTAGAGCTCATCAATTTGGCTAGACTGACTGGCTCACAAACCCCAGGGATCCTCCTTTTTCTATCCCCCCAGCACTGTGATTACAGGTATGTGCTTCTTTGTACCTGTTTTTTAAATTTTTACTTTTAATTATTAAATGATAGTTGTATTACTTCTTCCTTCCTTCTTGTGGGGTATGAATAAGAATGGCCTCCATAGGCTCATATATTTGAATGCTTGGTCATTAGGGAGTAGTGCTATTTGACAGAGATTAGGAGGTGTGGCCTCATTGAAGGAAGTGTGTCACTAGGGGTGGGCTTTGGGGTTTCAAATGCTCGAGCCAGGCCCAGTGTCTCTCTCTTCCTGCTGCCTGACTGCTGATCTGAACATAGAACTCAAGGCTACCTCCCCAGCACCACATCTGCTTGCATGCTGCCATGCTTCCGGCCATGATGATAGTAGATTAAACCTCTGAACTGTAAGACAGTCCCAATAAGAGTTGCCTTGGTCATGGTGTCTCTTTATAGAAATAGAACACTAAGACACTTGTCCTCCCCTCAATCTCCTTTCCTAAGTCCATATCAAATTCATATCCCCTTATTCTTTATTATCATTACATATATATGAATAAATATATAAGTATGACCTGCTTAGTTCATTTGATGTTGCTTCTATATATATGTTTTTGGGCTGATTACTCAGTATTGGATAATCAATTAGGGAGCTCATCTCTGTGTAAGAAGAACTTCTAACCAGTCTTATTAATAAACACGCGGAACAAGAAATAAGAGTGAAAATCTGACAGAGATCAGAGGAATTAGGAGCAAGCCACCACTCACCAACGCTGCCTCTACTTCCCAGGATTGAAGCGGAGGAAAGAGCGAGCCTTCCGGTCTAACCTGGCTTTTTATACCTGTCCATCTGCTAACTAATTTCCCATCCTCCCAAGCTACATCACTTCCTGTCTTGTCTGCATGGATCTTCAGAACTCTAAGGTTGATGCTGGGATTAAAGGCGTGTGCCACCACCTCCTACTGCTAGTTCCCCATGTGACCTTGGAGTCACAGAGAACCAAATGGATTAAGGGCGTGTGCTAACTTGCATGGCTATTGTTTTTCTACTAGTGGCTGGCAGCCCCGTTTTTCCTCTGACCCTCAGATAAATTTTATTAGGGAAGACAAATAAAATATCACCACATCTCTGAGGAAGACTAATTCTCCCTCTTGCAGTAGTCACTAAATTCCTGTAGTTCTTTATCTTGGGACAGAGCCTCATGAGATATCTCCCATCCATGTTGACATGTCAACTGGTATAGTCATGCTTGGTTCTATAAACCCAGCCAACTCTTCTTAGTGAGCTTATGGATCTTAGAGAAGAACCCACTACTGCTACTTCTCTACACTAGTATAGTTTCTTACTGCATTCCAAACACTTAGACATAGGTAACTGTAGCTCTCACCCCTCAACAAAGAAGCTTCTTTTTGCAGAAGATGGAGACCATTGCAGAAGGCCACAGCTGGTCAAGATGCAGAGAACAATTGACCATGGAGTGATTTTGACCCCCACCTGATATATCTACAACATAGCCTCTATAACCTAAGGCTCAGGGAACATTGCAGAAGACAGGATGGAAAGAGTGTAAACCACAAAAGATCAGGAAGTCTGTTGTCAGATTATCTTCTAAATATGAAACTAAAGCCAAGACAATATAATTATCTAAACAAGACCTGAACAGTGAGAACACCAACTGACATGGCTGCCTGGAACTGCCTATATAGATGAGGCTGGCCTTGAACTCACAGTCTGCTTCTGCCTTCTAAGTGCTGGGATTAAAAATTCTTCTATGCTCACTTTCCTCATATGCCCTAAACTACTGTTCTTAGCCCCACCAGCACTGATTAAGTTCACCTGCTCTTGAACTTCATCTATGTGCACACATGCAATATGTATTCTCTGTTGTTCTTCAGCTCAACTTGTTTTTTAAAATTATCTGTTACTGAATGACGCAGGAGAAAGCACTGTTCCACTGTACGAGCATCACTCAATGCATTTGTCTTCTGGGTGTTGTTTTATGGTTTTTGTTTGTGAACAAAGTAGCATACCTATTCTTATTAAAATTGTTTCTTTTTGTGAGGGGTTCTATTGCTTGGTTTCTATTAGGTAAGTATCTGCAGGTGGAGTTGTTAGATTGCAAGTGGAGTGTTTTCTTAATTGTGTGTGAAACTGCCTAATTCTTTCCTGAAGCAGGGTACTCTGGCTCCATGCTGTCTGCTCATGTTTCCAGCGCTTGGAATGGACGTCTTGACTCCTGTTTGGAGAACTTTTTCACCTTCAAGTGATAGCTCGCCCTTGACTTGCTCTGTGAATTCTTTAAGAGAGTAGTTTATACCAGGTTGCCTGTCTCTTTGCTTNACTCACTCCTTCCTGTTCCTACCACTCTCCTTGTTCTGTGGAAAATTGGAATTGTATCTTCTATACCATTCACTCTCAGAGTGAAATGTCGTCTTTGGGCTTGTTACCAGCTTTGTGTATGATATTTACTCACACATGCATTCATTTATTCCATAGGTTCTCGTAGGTTCTTCTGAGAAGGTTCCATGCAGTGTGTGTGTGTGTGTGTGTGTGTGTGTGTGTGTGTGTGTGTGTGTAGATGAGTTTGCAAATGGGAAAAATTATAATGCCTAGAGGTCAGCTCATCTTTTCATTGATTAATGGATGACTCTGATTATTGAAAGCTGTTTTATTGGGACTAGTAAGTTATAGCTGTCAAATTGGTTATGTATTCTTTGTTTTGTTGTTTATATAGTGAAAAATCCAGGGAAAGTTAACATGAAGTTGCATAAAAGCTATTGTTGCTTCCTAAGACAGGAAGGAATAAACAAGAGAAATCCATATGGATTATTTAATACTTAAGCCACAAAATATCATTATCCCAGAACTCCAGGATAGGAAGGTGTCACAGAAAAGAAAGGAATATAATTACTACAGTATTTCATTTCTCATAGAATTTTTTTTTGTGGGAAAATATTTTATCTTTAATTCATCAAGGATCATGACTCTGTTTCTTGTGGAGCTGAACTAACCACAGAGCTTTCTACTGACTGACATTGGACATTGTGGATTATGGAAAGAGAAAAGAAACCACATCTAAATGATGTGTGCTGAGCAATGGAAAAGAAAATTCACTTATTATAATTTCCGTGTATTCTTGAACAAACAAGTTTCAGAATAAGAAAATATTTTAATTAGTCTATTGCTCAAAATTCGTTGCGTTCCCTCCCTTCCTCTGTAATTCTCAGGCAGGAGAGAAGAGTTATTACTTAGTAATTAGTAAAGCTGATATTTAATGAGAAAGCAGTTCTGAAAACTGGATAGGTTTTAAACGTCTCAGCATGAAGAAATTGAAATATTAAAGGCAACAGCTGCCTGTAAACGATTGCTGTTAGTTGAAATTTACATATTAAAGAGCAGGAAACTTCTAAGATTTCTTCCTTTTTAACATTTTAATGCTCAAGCTGTAAGATAATACAGTACTTTAGGTTGGTGACTTTTAAGTTTTATTTTTCAGGAATATGCTAGAGGCAGCTGAATAAACTCATGTGTCTACCAAAAACACCTTAGGAAAATATTTATGCTGCATCATTCTTGGTTAATGTGGCAGCTTTTCTCAGAACACACAGTCACATACTCTTCTTTGACTTTCACTGTCTCTGTTAGAGGATGGGTAATGGTCATGGAACAGTTTCTAAGTATCCTTTAAGTGAATTTGGGAAAGGATAGCTTGGGACTGGAGCACCAACACTGTGTAGGTATTGCAAATTCATTAAATGCTTGCAGTGTCCAGAGTGTTGTAGAGAAAAAACGGAAAATATGCAACCTAGCCTCTGGTTTAGAGGAGTTTTAGATCTGGATAGTGCTTTGGAAGAGCGGAATGGCACATTTACATATTAACATAAATAAATGCACATTTCATTATGGCAGAGAGAGGCTTGAAATAACTTGAAAAGGAGTCTTTAAGTGTGATTTTATTATGAGCTTAACCTACTTCACACAATGAAGTTTTCCAGCTCTGAGGGTTTTATCTGAGATCATTGCTAAGGTATAACTATATTGTTTTTACATTAAAAAGTAGCCTATTTTTTTTTTTATTACATGTGTTTTGGGAAATACTGTGTAGCAAGAGAGAATATAAATTTATAATGAACAGAAAGAATCACCAATCGTTTTGTCCATTATCTATATTTGCATATGGGTTCATGTAGGTATGAGCATCTGATTTATTAATTTGCACAAATAGAATCATATGCTTTTGTATATGTAACTTGCTTTTAAAAAACTTGACAATATACTGTAAATATATTATGTTACAGAGTCAAAANCAGCATAGTTTCAAGTAGCTAAATTAAAACACATTTGTTAGTTGTTCCATGCTGCAAATTACTGACTCCCTTTTGTTGGGTTTTAGACCATTTCCAGAACTATGACAAAATTCTTTGATTTCTACTACATCCTCAGGATATAGTCTATAGCACAGAGCTTTTGGGTCAAATGATAGACTCTTTGAATTTTTTTTTTTACATGTAGTGCTTAAATAGTCAACATAAAGCTTGTGCAGTTTATCCCATCCTCTCCCTTTCCTCCCAAAGTGAAGGAATATTTACTTCCATGAAATCTTATTATTTTTTCAAGACAGGGTTTNTCTGTGTAGCTTTGGGTGTCCTGAAACTCTCTCTGTAGACCACTTTGTGTTTTGGCAAGTTATCTCATACATTGGTAATATTAATTTGTGAATACTTAACCTTTTAAGTTCTGTGTGATTTTGAGTTGGGTGGAGTCTAGGGCAAAAGTGAATGAGTTTGTTTATATGAGGTGTTATGTGGAATTTAGGTTTGGACAAATGTGGGAGTTGAGAATATTTCACTTGTGAATATTCTAAGCAAGAAAGTAATAGCAGCTAATGTTATAGAGTCAAGGATAAATTATATAATTAATAATTGAGTACTGTTCTAGTATTGGTTTCATGGTTTCCACTAAAGGAAATAAGATTCTTACAAAACTAGCAGAGTATTAACCAATTTTAAGGATGAGGAAACAGGTGCAGATAGATCAGTCATCTTGCTCCAGGAAATATGATCTTTAAGGGGCTAAAACTGGAGACCAGGGTTATTGATAAGAAAGGGTGTGTTCTTTTTATTGTTCTAAATTGTGCAAAGAATGATCATTCTTTGGTGTGTAATCTTTGATTCCTATTCGTAGGCTTTGAATTCTCTTTCAGGTTGACAGATGTTGACATGAAGTAATCCATTTACTGTTTTTATTTTTATTTATTTTTAATTTTTTTGTTCTTTTTTTAGTATTTATTTTTTGAGAATT
The DNA here is from genome assembly GCA_001675575.1 of Neotoma lepida. NCBI lineage: Eukaryota > Metazoa > Chordata > Mammalia > Rodentia > Cricetidae > Neotoma > Neotoma lepida. Next base: position 123,040 of record LZPO01087302.1, on the reverse strand, counting down.
TCATACAATATATTTTGATCGTATTCCTTAGCCTCCCTGAACTCCTTCTAGATACTGCCCTACCTCTTTATCCACCAACTTCTGTTCTTTCTCTCTTAAACAAACAAACAAACAAACAAGCCAAACCAAATATAAACAAAAGTGTACACACACACACACACACACACACACACACACACACAGAGTCTGATTTGTGTTGGTCAACTACTTCTGAACGTGGGGCCTGTCCTGTAATGTGGTTGTCTTAGTCACTGTTCTATTCCTGTGAAGAAACATCATGACCACAGCAACTCCTATAAAGGAAATCCTTTAATTGGAGCTTTCTTACAGTTTCAGAGGTTTAGTCCATCAGCATGATGGCACACAGGCACAGCATAGCTCCTCCAGAGCTGAGTTCTACATCCAAATTTGTAGGCAGCAGGAAGAGATATTGGACCTGGCTTAAACATTTGAAACCCGAAAGCTCACCCCAGTGACACACTTCCTCCAACAAGGCCACATTTCCTAATCCCCGTCAAGTAGCTCCACTCCTTAATGTCCAAGCATTCAAATATATGAACCTATGGGAGCAATTCCTACTGTGATTAGTATACCCAATATCACTATATTAAAGAAAACTTATTTCACCTCTCCTAGAAGCAAATAGTTTCTTGGCTAGTGCTGGGACTTTGTGTCCAGTTCCCTTTCTCCATGCTGCAGTTTTGCCTGGCTTGGGCGTGTGAGGGTCTTGTAGGTGCTGTCACATAGAGCAAGTGTCAACAAATGTGAAAATTGAAGCAACATCTTGCATTCACTGTTTTAAAAAATAAATGTCTTTTAACTTTTACTTGGAAATAAGAAATTTTCCTTTTGTAGTTAGGAAAATGCTTTAGAATTATTTATTTTTAATTTATTTTTATATGTGTGAGTGTTTGTCCAAAAGTATGTCTGTTTACAACTTGTCTGGTGCCCATGGAGGCCAGAAGAAGGTATTGGATCCCTTGGAANGGTACTGATTGTTGAGAGCTTCCATATATGTGCTCAGAATGGAACCCGGGTCCTCTAGAAGAGCAACCAGTGCTCTTAACCATTGAGCCAACTCTCCAGCCCCTACAAATGTTTTTAAAGAAATAGATTTATAATAGAGTTTTTGACATATAATATTGGATGTAGAAAATGAGTCTAGACAGAGTCAGTAGCCATANGAACAAAGATTATGTACTTTGAAGATTGCATATTACTTCAGTCCACTTGTAATTTCTAAGGAAATGTTTTGATATATCTGAATGCATTCAGTTAAAAATGATAATACATTTTCCTTTCTTTTCTCTCAGAAACATTTATAAAATTGTAAGTCAATTTTTCACTCCAATGACATTGAAGTACTCTACACCTTCCAGGAGGCAATTTATTCATAGCGAAATTATTTCTTAAATATCAAACTTTGATTTTCACTTTTTACTTACCAGTTGATAAAAGAGTTGATAAACTTATTTAAAAATGTAATAACTGATAGCACTTGACATTTCATAATGGTTTCAGTCCTTTATATTAGAAGTAATACAAATTATATTTTTTTCTGATAAAACTATTAAAGAAACCGACATTATACTAAATAGTTTCAATAGTTTTTAGCTGTGTTTTTCTTTTGATGTCGAGAGATTGCCACAAAGAGACCTGACAATAGACTGATGGTGAGGTGCATGATGGTTGCTTGACTTTCCTTCCTGGAGATCTTTGAGTGCCTTATACACGCTTTCTCCTTTTGAGTGATTTGAAAGAACGTGCTTGTTGTTTTCTTCACTTTTGAAACTGCAGTTCATGGAATGGGGAGTCCTTATGGGATGCTAAATGAAGATAGTCATTGATATTTTATTAAAGGTTTGAATGTTTGGGGTTTTGATTCTCTTTCTTCTTCAGCTCCAAGTTTGAAAGTAATTTAAGAACTAAACAAAAGTCTCTGTGGGGACTTTTCAGCTTGTTGGCTTACCAATAATGTTTTGAAAAACCCTGTTCTTATAAGCACTACAGTTTTTCATTAGATTTCAATAGCCCTTTTTCTGTCTGACACTTTGTAAGTAACTGATTTGTACAACTGGAACACTCCACTTCACTGTGGCTTAATATTAATTGTCTATCTTAGCACAGCCAAATAGCATTTAAAGCAATGCTTTGAAGAACATTGCNACGAACAGCAGCCCTTTCAATGGTACNGAGAAATCATTTTGAAGTGACATTAATTCTTTAATGAAATTCTGTTGGGGAACCTTGTAATGGTTCAGTTTTGTTTGTTTGTTTGTTTGTTTTTTCTTTTTCCTTTTGGGAAAAAGACTTCCAAGCTGTTTTTTTTCCCTCATTCTTTAGGCACATTTACACGTTTAGATTTCTCTGTTTAATTCAAAATAACCTGATGTTTTAACATCTTAAAGTTTAACACTAACAGTTTCCAATCACTTTCTTTCTGAAAGCCTTGTTGGACATTGTTGCTGTGATCATCTATCATATGTCTGGCAGATTTCTCACCAACAATCTTAAAGTCACAACTGTTCTAATCCATGTAAATTTCTTGACCCTGTGCATTCCACATTTGGTCATACTTCTAAGTCAGTTTAGCGTTGCATTTAAAATTTTTTCAATTCAAGAGAAGTTTATTGTTTAGAAGTTAACTTTCAAAAATAGAATTGAAGCTGGCTATGTAGCATAGTGGTAGAGCACCTGGCTAGCACGCACAAGGCTCTGGGTCAATCCCTAGCACCAGAACAAACATCAGGAAGCTTTAAGTTGTCAGATTCAGTGAGTCAAATAAATGGATAGTATAATTTTTCTCTGTGTCTTTCCCAGGCTGGTCCTCTAGTCTTCTAGAAAGTCACAATATTTATTATTGCCTTACGAATGTCATGTGACTATGGCCTTCTAGACCTTCTGTCAACACTCCGGCAGCACCTTTGTGGCATGTTACCTCATCACTAGTACATTTGGCTAATGGTTCTCTAACAGAGACAGCAATAGGAAATATTTTTCTTTTAAATTAAGTTTCATGTGATATCTTGGCCATCTGTGTGGATTTCTGTTCTACACGGTATTGACTGGGCTTTCTCAGGTGGGTTTGTTTACTTCCATCAAAGTCCAAGAAGACGTCAGTCACATGTTGGATGCCCACTGGGGGTGACTCAGCCTTTTTTTCTTTTCTAGTAATGTCTGTGTGGCCTGAGTTTCAAATATCACTTCTTTTGTATTGGTCAGAGCAGGTCACCAGTTTCAAGGTGATGGAAATATACTCTACCTCTGATGAAAGGAACAGAAAATACAATTCCAGTGTGTTTTAGATATATGTCCTCATTAGATCTGTAACTTACAATTGTAAGGGGANGATTGTTCTGTATAGATGATAGCAGAAATACAGCAACAAGAAAACCAGATGTCAGATTTAGCAAAAGTTAAAAACTTGTGCGCCATCAAAAAAAGACAAGCTACAGAATGGGAAAGAATAGTTGATAATTATGCATTTGACAAGAGACTTTTATCCACAATAAATAATCTTTTGCAGCTTAACAAATAAATGAATAACTCAGTTAAAAAATAGGCAAAATCTTAAAAAGATATTTCCACACAAAAGTTATACCAATACCAACTAAACAGGTAAAAAGACGCTCATCATTAATTACTAAAGAGATATAAATAGAAACTACAAAAAGATAGCATTTCACATACATAAAAAATACTGACAGGATCTAGAGAAATTGCAACCCTTGTACAATAATAGTGCAAATGTGAAATGGTATAGTTGTGTGTAAAACAGCTGGACAGTGACTTAAAATGTTAAACACAGAGGTGCCATGTCACTTAGTAATTATACTTCTTGGTATATATGCCCTCCAAAATTGAAAACAGATGTTAAGCAAAAATTGGCACACAGATACTCATAGCTGTACTATTCACAAAATTGAAAAGTAAAAACAACCAAATTATTCAGGAACTGATGAATGGACATACAGAAGACTATTATTCAGCTATGTAAAGGAATGAAATAGTAATATGTACTTGAGCACGAACCTTGAGGACATGATGACAAGAGAAAGAAGCCAGACTCAAAGGTCTGGTGTGGTGGTTTGAAAGAAAATGAACCCCAAAAGGAGTGGTGCTATTAGGAGGTGTGGCTTTGTTGGAGCAGGTATGGCCTTGTTGGAGGAAGTACATTACTGTAGAGGCAGGCTTTGAGGTTTCCTATGNTCAAGATACCACCCAGTGTCTCAGACCACTTCCTGTTGCCTGTGAATTAAGATGTAAGGACTCTCAGCTCCTGTTCCAGCACCGTGTCTGCCTGCATGCCACCATGTTTCCTGACACTATGATAACAGACTAAACCTCTGAAAATGTAAGCCAGCTCCAGTTAAATGTTTTCTTTATAAGAGTTGCCGTGATCATGGTGTCTCTTCACAGTAATAGAAACCCTAAGATACCTGGTTTGTTGGTTGACTCTTTGAATGGAGTATTCAGAATAGGCAACACAGAGACAGAAAGTAAATTAGTAGTTACCAGGGGTTGAGGGAGAAGGTGAAATGGGTTTGACTACTTTTTGGTTAGAAAGTTTCCACTTTTATTGGTCAGTGTTAAGGTTTGGCAGTGATAAGTATGGTGTTCAAACCACCTGTGCCCTGTATGTTATTCTCAAAAGCACATTCTCTCTTCTTTAAGGCACAAAACTCTCAACCTTTAGCCAAGATTCCATTTAGCACTTGAGATCCAGAACTTATTCAAGAAAACGTTTTGTTCTAACTCTGGTGCTCCAGTGAATAGAAAGTAGGGTGGCCCTCAACTAACAAATTATGCCCAGACTAGCATCTTTGCTATCTATGTTCCTGGCCTGTGGAAGATATTGATCTTCCTTCAGTCAACAGCAGAGTGCCTTCTTGTCAGACAACAGCTATCCATCTCAATGGAAAATTACCTGTCTGATGAATTTTGTCTTCAGTGTAGTGGAGACAAACGATGTTCTATAGGGAAAAGCTAAGTAAGTAGACTGCAAAATTTTTACTAATAAAACCCTCTAATGAAATAAAATTCTGCACTTAACTCTAATATTTAAAGTAGGAATTTATTTACACAAATTTAGTTTGATTTATGCTTACCAAAAATAAAATTATTCAGATATTTTCTCCTAGACTTTCAATGGGTAGTTATAGTTATCAACTGTAGCCACATCAGTTTGGGTTGTTAATTTACTTCTGTATTTTGGTCTTAGTTGAACAAAATGAAGACAATTTTAAGTCACAAATAAAATTACTCTTAAATAGTAGAAGTTTGTAATGGCTGACCCCAGGTCTTTGAGATTCTAAAATAGACATGTTGGGCAAATATTTTGTAATGGTAATTTTTTTCAACAGTGGTTTTATACATTTTTAAATTATCTTTTTTGAGAATTTCATACATTAGTACTGTACTTACATAATTTCCACCCATCCTTCTTCACCCTCTAATTCCTCTTGTACCCCCTCAATCTCTCTCAAATTCATGTCCTCATTTTTAAATATTATTATTGTTTCAACACATATGTGCACACATTTCCTCCTCCCCAAACTACCTCCAGAGTTCATTCAGTGTTGCTTGTATCTACATGTTTTAAGGGCTGACCCATGAGTATTAGTGAATTAGGCAGCATCTCACCAGGGAAGACTATAACAATTCACCCTCTCTGTATTAGTTTCCTGTAGTTTCTTTAGGGGCTCCATGAGAATTTCTCCATTCATGTTAGCATGTCTATCAGTGTTGCCATTGTTCAGGTCTTTATTTTAGCTGCCACACTGCTGAGATATCATAGATGAGGCTTCCCTGTTATTTCTAGGAGAGACATAATCTCATAGCAGACTCCCTGCTTCTCTGGTTCTTATAATCTTCCTGTGCACTCTAATGTGATATTCTCTGAGCCTTAGGTATGAAGATCATGTTGTAGATATGTGAATTAGGGCTGGGAACCCTACTCTCAGTTTCTCTCTGCATTTTGACCAGTTGTGGCTTTCTGTAGTGGTCTCTATCTGCTGCAAAGAGCAGCTTCCTAAGTCCAACTAGACCACTGTTGGTCACAGCCAAGATATGAGTGTCACTATTGCCATGCAAGGCATTTTTGTGGTGTCACAGCTGGATAGGGGTATTGATTTATTCCTTTCCTTGGCAGCTTTGATAGGGCCTTCCTATACTATGAAAGCTAGTCTTCAGGGAGGAAGCTTTCAGGTCAGTCCAGCTCAAATCCTTTGACTCCTGTGTCTGAAGTACACTGTGTCTTTAGCAATAGGAACTTACTTTAAACTTCTGGGAGGCAACCAAGGGCAACAACAATAGACTCGATGCTTTGAGTGTCTCTTGAACTCTCCTGACCAGCAACTCAAAAGGAGGTTCTCATACCTACCCTGGGGTTTCTGCCATATAGTCTATGAGTCCTGAGGTAAACAGTATCTTTCTAAGTCACATAACTACACTGAAACTCTCCCTCCCTTCTCACTCCCTCCTTCCTTCCTTCTTTCCCTCCATCCTTTCTTGTCTCTCACAGCTAAAGCTGGCCTTAAGCTCATTATACAGTCAAGATGACCTTAAACTTCTGATCTTCCTGCCTCCACCTGCTGAGGTTCTAGCCATGTGCCATCATACCTGATGCCTGGCTTATGCATTGCTGGGGATCAAAACCAGGGATTTGTGCATGCTAGGCAAGCTAACACACTGTCTTTGTCAATATTCCATTGCTGTGAAGAGATACCATAACTATGGCAAATCTTAAAAAGGAAAACATTTAACTGGGGCTTTCTTACAGTTTCAGAGGTTTAGTTTATTATCAGCATGGTGAGAAGGGTGGCAGCACACAGGCAGATTTGGTGTTGGAGAAAGAGTGGAGAGTTCTATATTCAGATCCACGGCAGAAGGAAGAGAGAGCCCCTGGGCCTGGCTTGAGCATTTGAAACCCCAAAGCCAAACCCCAGTGACACACCTCCTCCAACAAGGCCACACCTCTTAATCCTTTCAACTAGTGCCATTCCCTAAGCATTCAAATATATTAACTTATGGAGGCCATTCTTATTCAAACCACCGCACCTTCTCTCTGCTGACATATGCTTCTGCCTTAAATGTCTTTTGATAAAAAGAAGTATGTCCATGACTGGAAAGGCATACATATACACAAATTATAACAATGAGGAATAGTGTAAGCAGTAGCTAAGAATCACAGAGCACCTCCTATGCTTCAGACACAGTTATAAATGTAGATCTATAAATAAGAACAGAGGTGTATATGCACATGACATGTGAAGTGATGGATTGAGTGGTAGACAGTGTGAAAATAAGTGAAAATAATGAAAGCATAACATGCTATTGAAAGGATATTTGCATTTCTGTAGAGACCTGGGCATAAATAACAGATATGGACATATCTATTTATATGCTGTTGAGGCTCCAAATATTGTCAGAAACTCACCCCAGGAAATAGGTTGGATAGAGGAGGCTTTTATTTTTTTATATAACAATGTTTTGGGACTGTGGATATTTTTGACTTTTTGTTCTTTTCAAACAAAAAGTTAAATAAAAACATGATAGTTTATGGAGAATGCTGCTCTGTTGAGCTGTGGTAGGCACAGCTGGTCTGTGTAGATTGTGCTTGATCAAAAAGTTTGGGAGACCTCCCCTCAGGGTTCAGGGAGCTATGGGGAAGCGGAGGCAGAAAGATGATAAGAGCCAGAGGGGATGGATGACTCCAAGGAAACAGTGTCCTCCAGACACAAGAGGACTGATGCACATGTGAATTCACAGAGACTGTGACAGTGTGTGCAGGGCCTGCACAAGCTCAAGCCAGATGGGGTCCCAGTGATGAGGGGGGAAGTGGACATGGGCTTCCACCTCTCATCAAGAAGCTATCTGCAATTGACACCCAATGGCAAAGGGAAAACTAGCTTTTGTTCAGTGGAGTCTTACCCACACATAAGGGTAGGCAGGGTAGGCTCTATGCCCAGCAGTAGATAGTCAGCACAAAATGAACTCGATAGCATTTTTGTAGACTTTTCCCCCATATTGCTTTGCTTGGGCATTTTTTTAAAATCTCACTGGTCTTTTGCATGTATATTATTGTTTCTAATTTCGTGTTCTTATGCTTTTTTGGTGTTTTTTAAAAATTCTGTTTCTTTTTGTTTGTTAATCTGTTTTGCAAAGAGAGAGAGAAAGAAAGAGTGTGGCGCTGGATGGGTGGGGAGGTGGGGAGGATCTTGGGGAAGTGGGGGAGGGGAGGCCATGTTCAGAATATAGTGTGTGAAAGGATTTTTTTTTTCAATGAATGAATTTTGATATGGTTTCTACACTTCAAAAAAAGCGTGGGAGAACTACTATGCTGTAGTGGGTTAGAGAAAGCTAGCTACCTCTTTAAGAGAAGAACCTTATTTCTGTCAGTAATTAATGAGAATGCATCTAAGGATTAGACAAGAAGCATTCTCCATATTGAGAGAAGCAGCTATAGGGAAAAACAAATAAAAAACCATTTATTTATTTTAATTACATCTATCGGTGTGTTTGTATGTTTATGTGAGTGCAGATGTCCCTGGCATCCAGAAGAGGGTGTTGGGTTGCACTGGTTCTGGTGTTACAGGCAGGTGTAAGCTTAATGTGGGTGCTGGGAATTGAATCGCTATGGCTCACAGGTGGAGATCAGAGGAAAACTTGCAGGAGTAAGCTCTCTTCTACCCAGTGGATCTGGTGGGGACTGAGCTCTGGTCCTAGGGCTTGGCAGCAAGTAACCTTACTCATTGCACCATCTCACCAGCCCNGGGTATTTGTTTTTTGTCTTTTCGTTTCGTCATTGTTACAGATTTGTCTGGGAAAGTAATTTCAAAGCTCTAGGTTTGAGTATTGGGCTGTTAGTCCTAGTTGTCAGTGCGTTTGCTGCCTTTGCTTAATGTAGTTCAACATCTCTTTAATGCCTCCCTCCTCTGTATTGTTCCAGTGCTGCGGTGAAGATGAGACAGTGTGTGCAGGTGAAAGAGGAGAAGGGTGAAGACCATTCTCTTTTTTAATCACTTACAGANGGAAGAATCATTCGGCAGGCCTGGTGGCTTGTGTGATTCCTTTGTCCACTGCATCCATCCTTCTTAATTTATAGCAGCAATCTACATCTCTCCATCCCCGGGGTGGTTGTTTGTCTTGAGCCCTAGTTTGTTGTGTGTGGCTATAACAGAATGCCAATGCTTATTGGGCATAGTGGTTCATACCGTAATCCCAGCACTCAGGATGCTGAGAAAGGAAGATCACAAGTTTGAGGCCAGTTAATTCATCAGCCAAAACAGTCAATCAATCCATCAAGCAAATGAATAAAAAGAAACTGGGAAATTTCTCACAGAATCCTGAAGTTGGATACCTGGGAGTCCAACACGAAAATGCCAGCATGTGTCAAGGGTCTTCTTGCTATGCTATTTGATGGCAGAAAGTGTGTGTGTGTGTGTGTGTGTG
>LZPO01087302.1:90405-102864 GCA_001675575.1 Neotoma lepida | reverse complement strand
TGTTTTCCATTTTCATCTGTCTTTTGGATTAAACTGAGTTTCACTCTACAAGAGGAAAAAACCATGTCCCTCAGAAATCAGCATCCTTCTGAGCACTATTCCTCAAGACCACACTCTCTGGTCCCAGGACTCTATGTATTCTCTCCTTTGATACAAGGAGCACATTTATTTAGAAACATTACATTGGGGAATCCTTCAGTATGACACATTACAAAATTTATTTGGGAGAACATCATAGGGGTTCCAAGTGTAGACTTGAATTCAAGAAAACAGGCAACCAAAATATTTGTATATTTTAAGCAAACTGATACAAATCCCTTGCCCAACACTCCATTACCTTACTCACCTATTTTGTTAAACTTAAAAATGCCTTCTGAACAAGAGAACAGCATCAGTCAGTCCAGCTAGCACTAGTACAAATATGCTTGAGAATGATTATACTAGGATCCCCAACACAGATGCACACAGCTGACACTAAGTGTTCTCTCAAAGGCTCATTTTAATTGAGGAAAAGAACAGGAAGTTCTGGGCACATAGAGAAGAAGAGGAAAGTAACTCATGAAATTGGAGAAACAGTCCAGGAAGACCAAGTTAAGGGTATCAAAATAGGATTGGCCACTCCCAGATTTCCTGCAGGGTTGCAGTGAGAGACTGGTTTCCTAACACAACCTCTGAACTCTTTCCCAACTAGCCTTTCAACTTACTGTCTAGCAAGGACACTAGATTATTTATGCTGGCCTCGTGGATGACCACACCAGCAATTGTATTACAAACCAAACTTAAGACCANTTTAGTGGGACAGGGAATCCAGGTGTATGAGTTTTTCTAGAGTCCATTACTAATCAGACAGCCTTCTCATGGTCTATTCAGGCTTAGAATTATACTGAGCTAAGACTGTCTGTAGGACTTATCAGTTGTGGAACTTCAATATCTTTCGGGTGGTGCTATTAGTTTCTAATATACTGACTGTAAAAGAAGTAAGTCTAAGTTTCAGAAGATTTATAAATGTTTTGAGCTGTAGATGATGAGTAATCAGGAATACTTGAAGACTCCCTAGAATAACAAGAGCTTCTACCCCACAGTGGGAGTTAATGTACTCCCCCTTACCATGACTGAGCAGTGAGAACTTATCTGAGTAATGTAGGCAAAACTTGGGGTTTTTAAAACTGTGCATTAATCTTGTGGATAATTACACCATCTCATTTCAATAGAAATTTATAGAGTAATCCTATAGTCATAGATTAGCTGTGACTAACTNGAACAAATTCATCCATATAAATGAGGATATGGTGTAAATCAAGTTTCCTTTTCTATNGCCACTTCCCACAGGCACTGTTTTCTTTTATGAATCATCATACGCTCCCAGCAAGGAAGGTATTAGAGAATCACCAGTGCCATCAAATCTCATTCTTGAGACCCTGCAATCAGGCTGGTTTCTAGACTTGTATTTCAGTTATCATTTCCCGCAAAGACAGTCACATTTCTCCCCATATAATACCTTCTACATCAGAACAGAATGGCATTTATCAGTTATCAAGTAAACCTGTGGGCCTTAGAATTGCCTACANAGAACTTCCCTTAGCTTCAATTTTTGATCTTTCAGACTAGAAACCTTTGTTAGGTGAACACTTGCCAAGTTTCAAGTGTGAATCTGTGTCCTAAGTGCTAGTGAAAGACTTATGATGGAATCTTTTAGAGAACACCCACCTTCAACTACCTTCCCATGCAACCTTCCTATTCACTTGCTTTCCCACCACAGATTCTATTTTTCCTTGGTGTTTAAAATGTGATGTTTCTATTTTCTTTCGTTGTACAATGACAGAAGGGATGACTGATTAAAATACTAGCAGTTATTAAGACCTGCTGGGAATGATACAACCAGATGACTTGAAGTCATGCTGCTCCCATCTTGAAGGAATCCCATTCCTGGGAGGAAAAGAGCAACTTCCTGGTAGCCACAGTAAGTCGGAGTTTTTAGTGGATATTTAAACCATAGTATCATGTCTGACTTCCACAGCAGCTCCCCATGCTAAGGCAATTGTGTAATCTCTTCACTTGTCTGGAGGCAAGGATTCACATTCACACTGCTGTCTTTCACACCCAGGCTTAGCTCCCTACCTTGTGCTTTTAGAAATTTTGTAAAGGAAGCAGTATTGCCTGGTAAGTCTCCAGACTTGGGAGTAATGGAGAGGCAAGAGAAAGATAAGACAGATCCTGTGGAAGCAGGGAGAGGAGAAAGCCTCAAAGATTTCTCTTCTGTACAATTTTGACTGGGAAAAGTCTTGACTCTAATAGCACATTTAAGCTTTGTGATATGTCTGTTCATACAGTGCAAGTTCTTGTATGTGATTTTCAGGTTTAGTTTAAAACAAAACCCTTATAAGACCTGATATGCTACTCTCTTGTGAACATTTCTCCTTCCCACACAGTCTCTGTAGTCCTGGCCTTTCCATTTCCTGACTTGCCACTGGAACCTGACAGCTAGATGTTTCTTTTCTTTAGGGCTATAAGGAAACTTGTATTCACATTTCACCTGTATTCACTGTTGTTTATTCCTCATAAATAAAATAGATATAGTTGGCCAGGGGTCTTTTGGACAAAATGTCTTTAAATTCATTGAAATAACTGTGACCTAGTAGACTCACAGCATTTTAAAAAATAAAAATAAGTTAAAAATAAAAGGAAAGCTTTTAGTATCATTTCATTACTTTTCAAATGGGAAAAGAGAGATAAGAGAAAATTCTAGAACTGAGTTTGTAACATTTTCAAGATGGTGAGATGGCAATTACTGCTTTAGAAATGTGGGAAGACAAAGAAAGAAAGTTGATTAAATACACATAAAACCAAAGGAGAAAGTGAAACAAGTTTCCTTTCATCCGTTGTCTTGGTGGTATGTGCATGTAGGGTGCATTTATTTATTTATTTATTTATTTATTTATTTATTCATCTATTTATTTATTTATTGTCAACTTGACATAAACTAGTGTTTGGAGGTTTGAAAGAAAATGGCCCCAAAGGAAGTGGCATTATTAGGAGGTGTGGTCTTGTTGGAGTGGGTATGGTTTTGTTGGAGGAAGTGTGTCACTGTGGAGGCAGGCTTTGAAGTTTCATACATGCTCAAGGCATGCCCAGTGTCTCTGAGTTTCCTTCCTGTTGCCTGCATATCAACATGTAGCAGCTCCTTCTCCAGCACCATGTCTGCCTGTATGCCACCCTGTCCCACCATGGTGATAATGGTGAACCTCTGAACTGGAATTGAGCCACCGCAATTAAATGTATTCCTGTGTAAGAGTTGCTGTGGTCATGGTGTCTCTTCACAGCAATAGAAACCCTAACTAAGACAGAAGCTGGTACTAGGGACTAGGGTATTGCTATGATAGGCCTGACCATGTTTTTGTTTGAAGGAATATAAACCTTGGGACTGTGGATTAGAAAAGCAGTTGAACGCTTTAAGTGCTTCTTAATGGGCCATACTAGTAGTAGCATGGAAGACAGCGTGATGATGAATGTGATTTAATGAACCTGTTGGGGGGGCTGGCTCAAGAGGTTTCAGAGGAGAAGAATTTTAGTATGTTGCCTAGAGCTCATTCTTGTGATATTTTGGTGAAGACTGTGGCTGCTTTTTTCCCTTGTTTGAAGAGTCTGCCCAAGGCTAAAATGAAGAATTTTGGATTAATTCTGCTGTCAGAGGAAATCTCAAAACAGCCTAGTATAGATTTTGTTGTGTGGTTATTAGTGGTCACCCTAATGAAGATTTATAATGAAAAGAAACAAGCTGAGCAAAAAAGATTTAAAAATGTAAAATTTGAGGAGAAAAAGAGCACCGGGAAGTGGATGGAACTAAGTCCCATGTGCAAGGAAATAAACAGATTAAGAGATGGAATAATGGAATAAAGGGAGTGGTGACCTCAGGGCAAGATCCCACCCAGCTAAGTTTCCAACTTGTGAGAAGGAACTNAAGAAAAGCTTAGAACTAGGTGTGGTGGTGCATGCCTTTAATCCCAGGACTGGGAAAGTAGAGACTGGTGGATCTATGAGTTTGATCCCAGCATGGTCTACAGAACAAGTTCAAGGACAGCCAAGCTTAGGAAGTGAAGAAAAACAAAGTTGGTGAAGATGTAATTAAATGAGGGGGCCATGTTCCAGCCCCACCAAAAGCAGAACTTGGCAGCTTTGGCCCAAAACAGCTTGACCACACAGCTGCCATGACAGGCTTAGAGGCCCAGACACAGCTTCTGTGACAGGCGTACTGGCAAGTAACACCCAGATCCAGAAAAAGCCATGAGCTGACCCCACCCAGGAAGTGCCTGCATCTAAGGGGAAATACCTGACATTCCAAATGTTCCCTATACCCCTAGACAAATGTCAGCCAATCAGGGTCCTGAATCCTGGAAATCCCTTCACCCCAACCTCTGCTATGATAAAAAACCCACCCTGCCTGGGCTTGGGGCTCTCTGCTCTCACTGTTGTGTCAGACAGAGAGTCCAAGCTCTGAACTTAAAAATAAAGGCTCTTTGCTTTTACGTATGGAATTCAATCTCCATGGTGGTCTTTGCGGGTCCCCGTATGTTGATTTTTATGTGGCGGCACAATGTTATTCATTAAGTGGCGCTGTTACCTTGTGAGAAAAGCCATGAGGCACAGCAAAACCCACTATGAGAGTTTTATTAGGAGGAGGNAGGGATAGGACAGAATGTGATCAGGTCTGTTGGAGAAACATGTTTGGGGGAGAGAGAGAGGAAGGAGAAAGGGGGAAGAAAAAGGGGAGAGGGGTCTGTGACCCACTTTTTATGGATTCCCCTGCACATGCACATATGGGCTTACAGAGCTACACTATGCATGTGCATAGATTGCGTGATCATGATGTGCACAAATTACTCAATCACACAGCACACGGATTATGTAGGATGTAAGGGATGATTAATCGTTTTGCCAGCTCATGCACAGTCGTGTAGCTGGGGGAGTGGCCAATGGCCACAAATTCCAATACCGCAATCTGGGCATAACATGGCCACCTGGTTCTGGAGTCAAGGATAAAAGAAAGGGGCTGTGGAATTTGCCTCTGTGTCTAAGAAAAGCTGCTGAGTCCATGTGTATGTTGGGAGTGTCCCTGAATGGAGGCCTAGAAAGGACATTGTGTGAACTATGAAGCTGAAGCCTAGATTGCCTTGGAGACCCCAAGATGTTGGAGATGACAGACCTGTACGATACTTGCGGAGGAAAGCTGCTGCTGCTAGCACAGAGTGGAACCAGCCCAAGAGAGAGAATTATGTTGCAGTCAACAAAGATAAAAGGAGTGGAGATCTAAAGAGCATTTTGACATCAGACATGGAGATACAGAGTTTGTAGTTTGTCCAGCTGGTTTTCAATCTTGGTATTTCCTTGCTATGTTCTCTTCCTGCATTTTGGAATGGTAATGTATGTCCTTTGCCACTATATGTTGGGAGTATGTGATCTGCTTTTTGATTTTTATTTTTACAGATAATTACTGTTAAGAGATTGCTTGAATCTCAGAAGAAACTTTGGACTTTAGACTTTTAAATAAATTTGAGACTGTTATAGACTATGGGGACTTTTGAAGTTGGACTGAATGCATTTTTCCATTATGATATGGCTACAAGCCTATGGGGGCCAGAGAGTGGAATGTGGTGGTTTGAAAGAAAATGGCCCCCAAAGGGAGTGGCACTATTAGGAGTTGTGGCTTTGTTGGGGTAAGTATGGCCTTATTGGAGGAAGTATGTCACTGTGGAGGCAGGCTTTGAAGTCTGATATATGCTCAAGCCATGCCCAGTATCTCTGAGTCTACGTCTTGTTGCCTNCATATCAACATGTAGCAGCTCCTTCTCCAGCACCATGTCTGCATGCATGCCACCATACTCCCCGCCATGATGATAATGGACTAAACCTCTGAAACTGTAAGCCACCACCTCATTTAAATGTTTTCCTTTATAAGAGTTGCTGTGGTCAGAGTGTCTTTTCACAGCAATGAAAACTCTAACTAACACAACTAGGATTACCTGGAAAGAGGGAACTTTAATTGAGAAAACACTTTTATCAGATGGTCTGTAGGTAAGTCTGTGGGGCATTTTCTTGATTAATGATTGATGTGAGAGGACCCGGCCCACTGTGGGTGGTACCACCCCGGGCAGGTGGTCCTGGGTTATATAAGAAAGCAGGCTGAGCAAGGGATGGGGAGCAAGCCAGTAATCAGTACCCCTCCATGGTCTTATCTGTTCCTGCCTCCGGGTTCCTGCCTTATTTCCCTTCATGATGGACTGTGCGTAATCTGCATGGTGAAACAAACTCTTTCCATGCCCAAGCTGCTTTTGGTTATTCTGTCTCTACAACAGCAACAAAAAGCAAACTAGGATACACATATATATGACTTCCATAAGTGCATGTGTATAGGACACACATATATGTGACTTCCATAAATGCATGTGTATATATATGCATATAAATATATATGTGTATAAATACACATACATTTATCTATCATCTATGTATCTATCTATTTACCTGTATATCATCTATCATCCAGCTATCATCTATCACCTGTAGGTTTTTATGGAGCTGACCTCTCAGTTTGTACCCTAGGCTGGTTTGGTGCTCATATGTCAATAGGTTGACCTTGAACTTAGTTGCAAGTCTTCTTAATTTTGTTTACAAAACTTGCTGGTGTCTTTTAAAATTCTGTTAAATTAAGATTCTGTGGGTGTCTGAACTCTGGAAGTAGCAGGATTGGACTGGAACGTGAGCAGAGTTAGGGAGCACCTGCTCTTGGGTTTTGGTTGCTTTTAAGTTCCAAGGTCACTCTCTTCTTTGGGGTATTATACGGGCATTAACATGATTGAAAGGAAAATTAACAACTAACTACTGTAAGTGTCAAATTAGTCACTTTTGTAAATAAGAAAAAAGCCTTTCAATCAGGAGCTCGAAAAGCCATTTGGATTTTATAATTTGCTCAAACAAAAATAAACATTCAATACTGTAAACTAATCATTTCCAAATTAGCTACTGCACTATAATATGTTGCCTATGCAGATTGTCTTTTTGTTTTCTAGTGGGATAAGATTCCAAGTGTATTTGGTGTCTGCCTCTCTGGACTGAATGAGAATCTTCAGAGCTTTGTGATCCATTCATGACTGACAGGTGAAGGACCTTGTCTGCAGAGTGCCATGCTGAAGTTTAAATTGGCCTTTCATTATTTAGTGTCAACAAAAGTACACATTACCCTTCTTAACTGATGATTAATTGACAATGATTAATTTACAAGCAGATTAGTGAGGACAGATGACTTCAGGTGATTGGACACCTTTCTTTTCTTCCAGCTCCAGTTTCAAATTATGCCTCGCACTAGCTGCCACAGCCCAAGATTTTGTCTCTCGGCAACTGTCCTGATAGCTCTTGCTCCTTATAAAATTCCAGAGAAGATATATGATTCTATTTCACAGAGTAAGATAGAAGAATTGTGGTCCTGATCACATGGTTCCCTGTCATTGTGTGTCTCCATGTTAAAGACCCAGTTCTTTACTTTTACTTTTTTTAATTTAAGATTTTTTTTATTCATTTTACATACCAACCACAGATCCCCCTCTCATCCCTCATTACACTCCCCCCCTCGAGCCTTCTCCCCAGACCCATCCCCTTCCCCTCCTCCAAAAAGGTAAGGGCTCTCATGAGGACTCAGCAAAACCTGGTACATTCAGTTGAGGCAGGACCAAGCCCCTCCTCCCTGCATCAAGGCTGAGCCAGATGTCTGACCATAGGTAATGGGCTCCAGAAGGCCAGCTCATGCACTGGGAATAGATCCTGATCTCACTGCCAGGGGCCCCTGCATGGGACTGGACTAGGCCCTCTGCATATGGGAGACAGTTGTGTACATTTACTTTTTATAAAGCAAACACAGCTCGTCTTAACACAAGTGTCTGTCAAGTGCTACACCAAGTACTTCATATGCTTTATCTGTTCTATTTTCACATAAACTAACAAGGTGGATACAATTATTGCTTCTATTTTTAGGTAAGGAAAGATACCTAGGAGGGCTTAGGTAACTTTCCTGTGCTCCACAGTTATCAGGGAGGAACTGAAACACAGATCTAGATTTGTCTAACTTCAAAGCCTGCACTGTCATTCTCTGTGTGAGTCCATTTAGTGAATAAGAAAAATGAGGAAGAAGGTGCAGACTAACGCATTACAACTGAGCAGAGAGAATCTAAGTAGCATCTAATTCTCACTCTCATGACTGAGACTAGCTCAAAACAGTGGCCTTTGCTCTGTTTCAAATATCACTTGAAGAGTGGGTAAGCCTGAGGCTGGTTGGAAATAAAATGGAATACTTTCTCTCTGGTCTGGTCATTTAGATGTTCTGTCACTGAATCTTTCTTCCAAAGTTTCTGGAACCTACTGACTTGGTTTAAAAGTCATCCTTTAATTCCTATCTACTACCATCTTACCAGTTTCTTTGTCTGGCACTTCCTACCCACTGTACAATGTCCTTTCAGTGTTAGATGAAGTTTGCCACCATGGAACTTACAGACTTATGTGGAGACAACACATGAATCAGCAATTAAAATCAATGTGTTAATAGAATTTCTGTCTCCATCTATTTTCTTGCAAATGTCCTGATTTCATTTTTCCTTTGCAGCTGAGCAAAATTCCACTATACATGTGTACCCATCTGGTTAGTTTTTATTGTCATCTTGACACATACAGAGTCATATGGGAAGAGGGAACCTTAATTGAAGAAATTGCTAGATCACATTGACCTGTGGGCATGCTTGTAGGGGTATTATCTTGATTGATGATTGACATGGGAAGGCCCATCCTACTGTGGGCAGCACCATCCCTAGGCAAGTGGATTTAAGATGTAAAAGAAAGCTATCTGAGCATAAGCCTGAGAATGAGCCAGCCAGAAAGCAGCCTTCCTTTATGGTTTCTGCTTCAAGTTCCCTTTCTGCCTTTCTTCAATGAAGGGCTGTGACCTGGTAGTAGTNTAAGCCAAATCAATCTTCCCTCCCCTATGCTGCTTTTGGTCAGACTGTTTTATTACAGCATCAGGATGAAACTAGGATAGTACCACATTTTATTTTCCTCTCCCTCCCCTCTTCTTCTCTTTGTGTGTGTGTGTGTGTGTGTGTGTGTGTGTGCATGTGCGTTATATGCAGTGTGCAACTATTATCATCTGTGTGAGTACACGAGGAAGCCAGAGCTTAGGATGTCTTCCTCAATGTCTTCTCTACCTTACTTTTTGAGATAAGGTCTCTCACTGAACCTGGAGTCTTTTCAGCTAGAGTGGCCTCACAGCAGGCTCCCAGGATCTGCCTGTCTCTGACATCCAATGCAGGGGTTTGAGGTTTGCATTTCCATGGCAGGCTTCTANATGGGTTCTGGGCATCTGAACTCATGTCCTCATGCTTGTGTAGAAAGCAATTTCCCACTGAACCATCTTCCCTGCCCCTGCATCACATTTTCTTTATCTGTTCATCTGCTGGTGGACATCTAAGTGGGTTTCATTTCTTAGTTATTGTGCAGAGTACAGCAGTAAACATGGGTGTGCACAGATCTCTGCAGGGGGACTTAGAGTCCTTTGGATATGCCCAGGAGTTGGTATGGATGGGTCATATGGTGCATTTAGTTTTAGCTTTTTAACTCCAAAGTAGCCTAGGAAAACAAATACCACATATTTTTCTCTCATGTGAATCTTANTTTTCATATATGTNGATAAAACTGAAGAACAGGCNATGAGAGAGAAAAATGATGTTTCAAGGGAGGGAGATGGGATGAGGGAATCAAGAGAAGAGAGTAGGGGAAAAGAATCAATAACAATAAAGTATGNATAANAATGCTATTATGAAACATTACTTTATAAGCTAATTAAAAATGAATTTAAAAATTAACACACCCACCCACATGCATGGCAAGTACACACACATACAAATGAGTTAATATTATATTCAGCTTTGTAGGTGCATAGGGAGTTCAGAATTTCAAGAGAAGTTATTTAATGGAAATACTGCCACCAGAAATAAAAATAAAAGACTCTAGTAATAGCTTCACTGCCTCTCATAAATATGGGTTTATTCCTTTTTGTCAGTACTGTTTCAAGTTCCCCANGCATACTATCTCATTTAATCATTGTAGCCATATTCTGCGTTATCTCCNCTTTACACAGAAGAAACCAAGATTAGAGTTTAAGTGACCAGTCTAAGGTTATCTAGTGATCTTAGTAAGGGCGGGCCTAGAATTTTATTTTAGTAAAAAAGTAAGATAAGAAAAGATAAGAACAGTAGTATTTGGTTTTCTTCTAGGATCCTGGCCCATCTAGTCTCAGGTTTTTGATCACCTAAGCAGTGTCAAGTATGGGTTGCATACCATGGAGTGGGCCTTAAATCAAATTAGACATTGATGTGGTTACCCCCACAAGGTTTGTGTCACCATTGNATTAGTGTCTTATAGGCAGGACACCATTGTAGATCAAAGAGTTTTTGGCTGGGTTGGTGTTTGCATTTGTTTTGGTAGCGTGCAAAGTACCTTTCTGTACTAAAGACACTAGAATGTAGGGGTGAAGTATCTATGTACGCATCAACTCAATTTGTCATGTTCAATGAGTTGTGTAGGAGCTGTCTTGAGACTTTACTGGCGACTGGTGGAGAGTAACTTAGAGTCTTGGCAACATCTTGGGTTGTTTGGAAATTCCTATGGAACCCCTTTGGCTAAAACTCANTTCCTCGGTACTGGAATCTTCATTCGGTGACAAGAGATGGCTAATTGAGATTCTGTCTCCCTCATTATTTGGTGATTTCATTTAGATCACCTTCATATATGTATATATTTTAGGAAGCTTCTATTATATTAGTTTTCCATACTGCCCTCAGTTGGGCCTAGGATTTTAACTAACAAGCCTGAACTCATCACTAGACATACTCAGTATGAACAATAAATTGAATTTTNTGGGAGCTGCATTTGAAGGGTAAAGTTGTCTCAAAGGCTGTGGGTGTGTGGGTCGCAGGTGTAGGAGGTGTAGCATTGGGAGTTGCCAGCCTATAAAATGACTTGACACTAAGAACGTCTGTGAATATGTCCTCAGGAAAGTGACAGGTACAATAGAGGGGGTTTTAAAGAGAGAAATTTGGAGCCTCCTACTATGTAAGGGAAAGTAGTTGAGATTATCAGAAAAATATGCCAAGACAGCAGCAGGAGAGAACCACTCTTTGGAGATATTCACAACTTGGATGGTTTGGTATGTGGGAGTTTGAAAAGATCACTGTTTGTCCAGAAGACTCTGTCTTAGCTCTTTCCTTGTCCAGGGAAACTAACTTCTCTAGTTAGGTCTAACATGACTACTAGCTTNGTGCCCTCTTTCCTCTGTGAGTTACCTTTTGTCATCATCTATATCAGGGGTCTGAAAATGTCTTGTAAGGGGCCAATGCTGTAGTGTGAATATATTCCTCAAAAATCTTTTTTGAAATTTATTTTATTTGCCTGTCTGCCTGCCTGCCTATCTATCTGTCTGTCTATCTGTCTGTCTGTCCATCTATTTTATCTTTCTAGTATTTATCTGTCATCTGTCTATCTATCTTCTATCTGTGTGTGTGTGTGTGTGTGTGTGTGTGTGTGTGTGTGAAGGATTGAGTTTGGAAGTCAAAGGATAATTTTTGGGAGTCAAAG
This sequence comes from Neotoma lepida, assembly GCA_001675575.1. NCBI lineage: Eukaryota > Metazoa > Chordata > Mammalia > Rodentia > Cricetidae > Neotoma > Neotoma lepida. Next base: position 91,194 of record LZPO01087302.1, on the reverse strand, counting down.
GACAATTTTTGGGAGTCAATTGGTTTTCTCTTTCTACCATGTGGTTTCCAGGGATAGAACTCAAGTTGTCAGGCTTGGCAGCAAACACTTTTACCTGCTGAGCCATCTCACCAGCCAGTTCTCAAAGTTTTTATGTTGGAAACTTAACACTCAGTGTGAAAGTGTTAGGACGTGGAGTCTGACAAGAAGTTATTAGGTCATTGAAAGCTTAGCCTTTCTGAATGAATGGCTTAATGTGTTCATCAAAGGAATGGGCTGATTATCTCAAGAGTGGGTTTTTATAATATTGCATTCAGTCTTTTTCACTTTCTTACTCTTGCACTTTTTTCTTTCACCATGGAATTCACAACTGGAAGAGCCCCAGATGCCAGCATCATGTTCTTGGACTTTCTTTGCCTCCGGGAACCATAAGCCAGACAAATTTCTGTTTACAATTACTTACCTAGCATCAGGCATTCTGTTATACCAGCAGAATACATACTGAGACAGAAAGACAGATGATAAACAAATTTAGCTTTGTATACTGTATACTGTACGGTCTCTGTGACTCAGTTCTGTATGAAAGCCATCACAGACATAGATAGACATGTTGTCTCAGTTAGGGTTTTTATTGCAGTGAAGACACACCATGACCACAGCAACTCTTATAAAGAAAACATTTAATTGAGGGTGGCTTGCTTACAGTTTCATAGGTTCAGTCCATTATGATCACAAAGGAGAGCATGGCAGTATGCAGGCACACGTGGTGCTGGAGCTGAAAGTGCTACATCTTGCAGGCAACAGGAAGTC
>LZPO01087302.1:64209-89550 GCA_001675575.1 Neotoma lepida | reverse complement strand
TAAAAAACGTAATTAAAATATAACCACAGAATTTCCTCCCTCCTACTCCTCACTCCATATTCTCCCATGTCCCTCTTCCCTCCCAAATCCATTTCTTCTTNTTCTTTAATTATTACTGATATATATATGTAAAAATAAATACATAAACAAAACCTGTTTATTGTTGCTTGTGTGTATATGTTTTTAGGGCTGACCATTTGAGATTAAATAACCATTTGAGGGCTCATCCTTAGGGAAGAGTTGCTCTCTCTCTCTGCAGTCTTTGATGGCCTGGAACTCTTCATCTAGGGGTGGGGACTTGTGCAATTTCCCCCATTTACGTTGACATGTCAGCTCATGTTGTTCTTGTTCAGGTCTTGTTTAGGCAGCCATATTGTTGATCTTTCATGGGTGTAGCTCCCTGTCATTTCTAGTAGACACAATTTCTCAGAAGACATCCTCTTCTGTCTCTTATAGCCTTCACACTCCCTCTTTGATGTTTCTTGAGCTTGGTGTAGATTTTGTGTTGTAGATAGACTTGTTGGGGGTTGTTAGNTCAAGGTCAGCTGTTCTCTGCATTTTGGCCAGTTGTGGACCTCTGTAACNGCGCCTCTGTATTACATAAAGATGAGAGTTGAAAGCTTCACTTATCTGTGTGAATAAGGATAAGTATTTAGATTGTNGTTAGGGATTATACTGGTTTAGGAAAGTGCAGTAATACTTCCTCCTCAATTCAAAATTAATCATAACTTGGACTTGACCTGTATTATACTTTTATTTTTATAATAATATTTAGTTTTAGAAATTATAATTATCTAATTTCCCATTCCCTTTTCTCCCTCCAACCCCCTCCTATGCACATTGCCTTGGCCTCTTTTTATTTAATTATTGTTACACATACACACACACACATATGCCTAGATATATAAATACAATCTGCTTAGTCCATATAATGTTACTTGTATGTATATAATCTCAGGGCTGACCACTTGGTACTGGATAACCAATTGGGGGGCTCTTCCCTGGGGAAAACCATTTCTTCCACTTTCATCATTCCTTGGCATTCCTCAGTTGCCTGTAGTTCTTTGTCTAGGGTTGGGGTCCCATCAGCTTTCTCCTTTCCATGTTGGCATGCCCATTAATATCTTCATTGTCCAGGTCTTGTTTAGGCAGCCATATTGATGAGACTTCATGGGTGAAGTCTCTGACACTTTGGGGAGACACAGCAAACTTCCTGTTCCTCTTACAACCTTTTTTNCCTCTTTTGCAATTACAACTGAATCTTAGGTGCAGGACTTGTGTTGGGACTGAGCACCACAGGATCTCTTGTTCTCTGCATTGATTGTGGTTTTCTGTAATGGTCCCTGTTGCAAACAGAAATTNATTTGGTGAGAGGTTGATCTGTATTTTAGACTGTGGTTGAATTGAACTTGATAACATGCTGGATTAAGTCTTATTTGTGATGTAAGGATGATTTTTTTTCTATATACAAAACCTTTCAGGTATATTATGCTTTTTTGGGAGTGTGGTAATTTTGTAGAATATAGAAGGGTTCCTGGCATCTTTTTTAAAGNTGTTATCCCCATGGAAGGACATATACCATGGGAATTTGGGAAATCTAACTTATCACTGAGTAGAAAATGCCAGTATCTCAGTAGAATTGAAAATTGGAAAGTGGGTTCTAAAACTCTTTACTCTCCCCAGTAAAGCAAGACTTAGAAAATATTGGAAATCTGCTAAAGCATTATTTTCCTCCACAGTTCTTACATTTAGAGTTCTCACTATTGATTATGAAATACATTCTAATCTTTTTTAAATTGAAAAATCCTTATTTATATACATTGATCTTTTTACCAAGAAGGCTGATAGAGTAGGGCTGATCTTAATTGAATTGTTTATATAGCATTTCAAGCCTGCTATCAATTAAGCAGCCAATATGTGATGTGTGAGTCCAGTAGTGAAATATAGTGATTTTTGTGTCAACTCTATTTATGATAAGAAGTCAATGTATGAACAGNAGAACNTGGAAAACACTTTGATGGTGGCTTCTGTGGCAGGTGTGTAGAGGTCTGCTGCCCAATACTCAAGGTAGATCTTGTTGCACAGTCATGGTTGTAGTACGTACCTCATCTGAGGTCATGAGATCACAACTGACATGAGATGAAAAGCCATTGGAAACTAGGGTATCTCACCTTGAAGGTGGACATTCCCTTAGATACTACTTCCTGTACAGAGATCAGGGCACCTCAGCTTAGAGATGAGTTTCCTTTAGATAATACTAGTTCCATAACTCCATACAGGTCTGGGAATCTCAGCCTGAAGATGTGACTTCCTTTAGANAATACTTGCTCCATAACTTCATAGATACCAACTTGTATCAGTCTGAAGATGGAAGTTCCTTTAGATAATACTGTTCTAGAACTTTGTAGAGGCCATGGTATCTCAGCCTGCATAGAAAAATCCTCTTAGGTTATATTTGCTCCAGAACTCTCTGTTAACTTTATACAGCCCGATTTNCAATTTAACTTCTGCCCAGACTTGCTTCTACTCCTTCCATTCATAGTTGTCCATTTCTCNGAAATGTTATGCATCCCAAAACTCCATTTCATTGTCTGCCTCCTGGAAACCTAGGTTGTGGTAGCAGGAACTGCTGAGCAAGGCCCCATCCTCCCCACAGCACACAGAGAATTATTAGGAGCACTTGCATTTACATTAGCCTCACAGTGATGAGGAGCCCTCCTTCATCACTCAGGAACTCTCACTGGGTCCTGCTGCAGTCTGGCATGTGGAATCATGGGCAATCTAGGCACACTTTCTGCTCTGTAGACAGTGGAAACTGTTAGAAAGCTAAAAAGCTGCTGTCTTTGGAAAACAAAACTAAACAAAAATGTTTAGTCCTTTTGGAAAAAACAAACATCCCCCACAGTCTGTTTTTATATGCTTCTTCATGCTCACCCTCTGTATTAGTGACACTGGATCCTGTCAAGCTGACAGTCACTATTGACCACAACACACTTGTTTTCATTTCTGTGTTTCTTCCTATATAATCAACCTCCTCATTACCACAACCACTGGGGTCCAGTTATCAGGCCTGCCAAGGTTCCTTTAGCTCAGACTAGAATATGGGGGATGGTACTGGAAAGATGAGGAAGCCAGAACTGGATAGGTGACAGGATAACTAACCTAGTGTGGTCCCTAGATGGTGGTACCATGGCAGCCTCAGGAGGCAGTGTGGCTTCTGTTAGTGCATAGGAGGAGACTGCTATCAATTGGGAGCCTACATGCCCTGCACACTTGCCATTCTTTTAAAGCCATAACTACACAGATAGGTATTTTATAGTTGAGGAATTTCTTGTTTTACAGAAATTGACAAAAATTGTGTTTGTCATACGCAACTTGATAGTTTTCCTTGTGTATATATAGGTATACATATATTGTGCAATGAATATGTCACACTGATTAATATAGACATTACTACCAGAGTTGAGGAAATTGAAGAGCCCAGAGATTTAAGTGACTTGGGCAAGGTCGTTTACAAATATGTTTGGCCAGGTATGGGAGTGAGAACATAGTGCTCTGGAAGGCAATACCAGTTTACTAATAAGTACAATGTACTGTTTTATTAAAATAGCCTTAAGTTTTTCTGGGCTTCTTATGATTTTGAATACTGTTTTTGATTGTTTCTTTTTCTATTAGGTGTAGATAGATGACCAAGTTCTCACCTATGGATGTAAAGGGAAGTGGCTGGTGGGACTGCCTGGAAGTCTCTTTAAAAGGAGATGCCAATGTTTTCTTCTTTGTTTCTCCAGTTTTGATGTCTGGAAACATGGATGTAATAGCCAGGGTCTAGCAGTCACTTACACCCTCAGAAGGCTTTGAAAATGAAGCTATACGATTGGATGAGAGAAGAGATATGGGAACATGATTCCAAGATGATCCTGTTATCTATTATTCCAGTTATGAGTTGTTTAACTCTAGGTTTCTTACCTGCTAAGAGACATACATTCTCTATCTCTTCTGAGAATTTGTTATTCCNCTTTTCGTCTCTGTGAGAATCTAGTCCTAATTAATAACAAGTGCTAGCTCTTTTTATAGCTGGAATAGGAGTTTGAAATGGATCTCCAACGCACATGCATTTGGATACCATATAGTTATGTTTAAATGGTTATTAAATTCTTCATTCCCCTTCTAGAAGCAGTACCNATGAAGCATCTCAGGGTCTTCTGTTTAACTACCCAACTCTCAGTGTTTCATGACATACACAGTCATGCTTTTAACCAACATCCCTTTGACTGACAAGCAGGAAGCCCATGACATTTAGAGTTCCTCTCAGGGATGAAAATCTTTAGTCTCTAATTTTCTGTATTCTCATAAAAAATGTCAGATTCTACCTCTTTGTATTTTAAAAAGCAGTGCAGACTGCCTTTGCACTACTTTCAGGAAAAATCAGAGGNTTATTCTCTGAGTGAGNGGAAGATAGCAACTCAACCAGNTTGAGTGATTTGATCTCTAACCCACGGCATTTTGTCCTAAGGACACCACACCACCACAATGAACAGGGCTGTGGGACAAACAGCCAAGAGTCGGTGTATCCCTGGAGTATGTTTGCATCTGATTCGGATTACAATAAGCAATGTGGCCTGGCTGCGAAATGCTGTATTTTCACAATTGACAGACTGAACAGCCTGCAGCAATCAGCAAAGGGCAGCTTATGTGGAGCGAAAGCATCCCTCAGCCTGTGATGAGCAAAGCAGAGCCGCAATCAGAGGCAGGCTCTTCTAAGAGCCGTTGATGAGAAATGGACTTTACATGTATCAGGTGGAGAAGAAATCACTGGTGATTTTTTTAGCTTCATTTTCATGCATGGACAACATTAGAAATATTTTTGAACATGAAAGGGAGAGATTCCACAGTCCTGTCATGAATTCGACTTTTCTGTCCTCATCAACTGGGAGACTTAAGTGTTGGCAGGAATCTGTTGTTCTGAAAAGGCAAGATAATAAGCAGTTTCAAAGAAAGTTCTAGCATTCACTGTAAATATCNTATGCAGATGTAGTATTTTCAATCGTATTTGGGTGGAAGAATTGTACTGATATAATCAATAGAATGTAGATTTTTAATCTGGTTTCCAGTCTTATCTATATTAGGTCTACTCCATATGATTAGCTCTGTGAGCCTTCCATTTATATATATATATAAAATTCTGTAGGTTCAAAGTTTGTGATCTTTGGTATAAGAAAAGTAGTTCAAATATGAATCTTTACTTTTCTTCTTTTGATAGTGTATCCTGCTGCGGTTGTGAGATTTTTGGTTTTGATAAATGCTAGGCAATCTAGAAGTTTTTACCTACCATGGCAGAAAGAGACTAAAGTTATAAAATGGTCCCCATTTTCCACATTAAAATTCTCTCTATTTTAGGCCCATCAGCTACACAGTGTGACATTTGACACTGAGCATGATCTTGGGCCTGGCAGGCTCTTATGTTTGGTTTCATGTTCCCTCATATATGGAGTTGTGAAGGAAAGCAAGACTATATACTGGTGGGGTTTATGGCACCTGGTCTTTATTCAAATGCATGGACATTCTTTCTCACCTCCTTTAGATGATTTTGGCTTAGGTCTCAACTTTTGTGTTTGGTCAATGTCTTCTGTTTAAATCCACAAGGACTATGTGTCACTTTATGGGTTTTCTGAAAACAAAACAAACAATTCTATCTGCTTGTCTCTTCAAACAAAAGAATAAGACACTAGTGGCAAAAAGAACAATATGCATATTAAGCAAGGGAAGGTTTCAGCCGCATCATGCATGACCAGTGATCCGATTCTATGCTGTAGAATTGTCGAAGATCTCAGTTCTGTACTCTGGAACTCAGGCAGAAAGCACTGGAGGTTGCTGTTCTGAAGGGGAGTGGCTCTCATCCTTGGGTATTCTCCTTGACTTTTGTGTATATCTTATATAGACTTAGTAAAATACTACACAGGTACCCTGAAACACTCATTGGCTGTGTGAACATTTTCTCCAGAAACCTTTGCAATTAGTAGTGACCTAGAGTGCTGGGGTCAGTACTAGAGTCAGTTATTGGATAAACCGTAGCAGATTCAGAGAAAATTTCAGAGGTCTGCAAATGATTGCTGACATATCATTCAAAGTGCAGAAGTGTCCAGAAAAATATATGTATCTTGCTAGATGGTTATTATTTTGTATAGAGTCTCCTTAGACTCACCGCTTAGAATAGAGCAGGGGGCATGGCAGTCATGATGAGGTTAAAACGGTAAATGCCAGACATTGTGATATGCATATACTTGTGTAAGTGTTTAAAAGCTGCAGCAACCTGAACATTCCTTCCAGATGTTCCTTAATGCTCCTCATTAAGGCTGAACAGGAAGTTGGAGAGTGCTTATGCACCAGTCATGTTACCCCTGTGTCCTTGTTGGGTGCAGGCAGTAGGCTTAGAGGACTTATCTCTGAGATTTCTGGTGGATCTTTTTGCCTCTCTGGGTGACTATTACAGGACAGCATAAGGAACACAGGGCTGCAGTTCAAGCACAAATAATTCCAGAAGATTCTCTCCCTAGCCCACATCCTCTGATTTATCTTGAATGACAGTAGCTGGGAAACCTCAAGCTGTTCATTTGGATAGGGTAGTACTGTGTACTTGGATGTGACTATTCTTTTTATCAAACCTCCTGTTATTTGCATTTATATGATATCCTTCTTCTAATGCTCTTAAAGCAATTTCAGCTTCATAGCACTTATGTGAATTGGATAAGAAGAAACACACTTCATTTTGAGGTTGAGATAAAAGACATAAATTGTCAACAATTCTTCTCAACAGAATAAAATGATGTGGAGCAGAGCAGGCAATAGTTTGTGCTGTTTTCCTACTCTGGTTTCCTTAGAAGTGTCAAACAGATTAGAACAATGGGTTCTCATATGGGTTCAGACACCGTAGGGGGGTAGTGCTCTTTGATGGACCTCAGTCAGCTTCCCGAGAGATGCACAGATAGTGGTGTCCATGTTGTCCTTCCTTGTCTCCACCATTGTTCAGGGATGCAGATTTACTGATTTGGTCAGATTCTCACAGGATAAAAGAGAACTACNGCCTGGAGCAGAGGTCTGCAAACTCTTATTCATCCAAGTCAAACTGGGATGCTTGTCCGAACAATCTGGCCACACATCTAGGAAGCCCAAGCTAACATGCTTTCAGTGGGGCCCCAGGACTTGAATCTGGACACAAAATGATTGTAATTTTTGTGAACAAAGACATACACTGTCTTGGTCCTTCAGCTAAGCAGAGGAGCAATTTTTGGGGTCTTTCGGAGTTACTGCCTCAGACTTGAAAGCTCAGGATGCAGAGACTGTAATAGTGGCGTCAAATGTGAGGCATTTTGTCATTTATCTTAAGACTAGAATCAGATCTTATATGTTAGGCTTTGGAAGTGAATGATTTGAAATGAAAACTAAAATAGTGTCTGAAAGATACATTGTAAAACATTAGGAGAAATAAGAGATACTAGTTTTAGATGTAAAAAAAAATTAGTTCCATGTGAGCTCTATTGCAAAGAGTTGGGAGCTGCTAGCAGGAGAGAAACACCCAGGCTAGACATCAATTTCAGGTAGCTGGGNACTGAAACACCTTATTAGTTAGTATTCAAGAAATGTAACAGGATGGAAAAGACCATTTGGTTTTATTGTGGGGAGAGACAACAGGAAAATAGTTTGAGGTTTTCCATCTTAACCAGCCTGTGAAGGATAGTTTTAGGGGATTTTACTCTGGTGGAAGAGAACATTTTTGATTCCTGCCTACAAAGACAATGTGTTTAACAGAAAGGTCTATGGAACTATTATTTCCCACACAGTTATCTCAGAACTGGGAGACAGTACTGATTCAGTGTACGCAGATGGGTAGACCAGTTGTCGATTTATGAGCGTCACCACCATACGTGATCACTGTGTTTCCCTTTAGGAACTCCTCTCATCCCTCATCTAGGCCTGACAGAATCCTCTCACTTTCTATCATCCTTCGTGTGACAAATATACTTTGATGTGTGTGGCGCGACACTCACAGAATATTGCTTCCCAAACGTTTATTTAAAGTGATAATGGCGTTTGCTCTGTGCCTTCTTGCTGCTTTGTCAGTTAGTCCGGTGGTGGGAATANGATGCAGGTAAGGAGTCAATTGCTCCCGAACCTCAATCTGTAAAGTACTGTATTTGGGAAGTACCCGTTGGGAAGTACATGGTATCTTTTTGAAGAGTTTCTTTTTAAATTTAACAGTGTTTTTCTGTAAATATATTGACACACACTTAGAGCACAGACTGCGGCAGCCTGGCAAGATATTCTGCAAATATGTGTGCAAGGCTTATGGACTGCCTTGGTTTGTATGGAGAAAGCTTTCAGGAAATTAAATTGCATTAAAAGAGCGGCGGACTTTCTCATGCTGATATAATACACAGGAATACAAAGTTGTGGGAAATGGTCCTGAAGAGAAACAAGAAGAGACAAAAGAGTGTCTCCATTTAGAGGGGGTGGGAGGCTTGTTGCGGTTGTTGCTTTTTATAATGATCAGCGGTAATAGAAAGAAGTCTCCCTGCGTCCTCCCTCTGGCTTCTTNGGGGTTATGNTTCTCTTCTGTCCTTCCCATTCTTCCCACTTCACAAACACAAGTCCTGGTCATTGTTGCATGCCCAGCACCNTCACCCCAACACACTGAGGCAGAAGAGGTAATGGCCCAGTGACTTTGATAAATGCACTGAGCTCTCCANTGCCTTTCTCACAGTCCCTGTTTCTGGCTTTACAAACTTGCCCTGATCTGGCCCCTGTAGCTACTGACTTAGTCTCTTAACCTCCTCTCCTTCACTCACCCCACTGTAGTGACACTGGCCTCCCTCAAGTTCCTTAAATATGCCAGGCCCAGGCCCACTCGAGGTTCTTTGTATTTGCTGCTGCCTCTGCCTTAGATGGTGTCTCTCCAGGCATGTGTGTATTTGGCTTCTTTTTTTTCTAATTTTCTGAACTCTTCTTTTCAATGAAGTTTTCAGGTGCATATGTAGATATGGCTTCTTTTTAAATTTATTTAGTGTGTGTGTGTGTGTGTGTGTGTGCGCGCGCGCTCTGGTGCACATGTGGAAGTTAAAAACCAACTTGTGGTATTTGATTTCCTCTTTCCACTATTAAACTCAGGTTGTCAGCCGTGGCAACAAACACCTTTATTCAATGAATCATCTTGCTGGATCCTTTTTAAGAAGAACATCTTTTGCTAGGNAGTGGTGGCAAAAGATAATTTTTTACATCTTTAATCCCACACATTTAACCCCAGCACTCTGGAGGCAGAGATGAGTGGATCTCTGTGAATTTGAGGCTAGCCTGGTCTACAGAGTGAGTTCCAGGATAGCCAGGGTGGTTACCCTGTTTCAAAACCAAACCAAAACAACAACAAAAAAGAAAAATATCTTTTACTTTATTCATTATTGTTATCATTATTTGTGTGTGTGTGTGTGTGTGTGTGTGTGTATGTGTGTGTTGGTTTGTGTGTGTGTGTGTGTTGGTGTGTGTGTGAGACAAAGAGAGAGAGATCATGTGTGTGCACGATACACCACAGTGTATATGGAGGTCAGAGGACATCTGAATGAGTTACTTTTCTGTTGCTGTGGTAAAACATCATGACCATGGCAACTCACAGAAAGAAGAGTTAGTGCAGGGTTCCAGAGGGAGGGTCTGTAATAGTGGAGGGGCATGGCAGCAAGTGGCAGGTGTGATGGCCAGAGCAGGGAGCTGAGAGATCAAATCCTTTACTGTAAACACCAAGACAGAAGGAACTGGAAGCTGGATGGGACTATAAGACCTCAAAGCCATCCCCAGTGACATATCCCTTTAGCAAGGCCACACCTTCTAAACCTTCCTCAACAGCACCATCAACTGGAGACCAAATGTTTCAATACATGAGTTGGTGTTTGTTGTGACATTCTCATTTAAACTACCACAACTCTNAGGAGTTGGTGCTGGGTTTGGGACTGTAGTCATTGGGCTTGCCACAGTAAGGACCATTACTTTCTGAGACATCTTGCCTCCTTACCTGCCTACTTTCTTAACCTCTTGACCTTTCTTAAGGAAGTCTTATTTATTACCTGCCTCCAATATCTATTGAGGGTTGTGTGACAGGCAACCATGGAAGTGAACAGCTTAAATAGCCATGATTGCTATATTTGACCTTTTTGTAGGTTGCTGCTTCTTTCTCACCTGGTGATGATGCTATTTGGCTGGGATTTCTGCCGGTAAATCTTAGCTCTCCACATGATCTTTCTTTCTCTACATGGTCTCTACATGGTGGTTCATCCTCTAGGCATTATTCCACTTATCCCTCTCCAGGGGAACAGCTAGGCTTCCCTTACATCAAGGGCAAGAGCGTTTGAAGAAGAAAGTCCCTGGGAAGCCTTTGTTTACACACATGGCTAAATGTCTCCTTAGCCAGTCCATGGCCAGGATCAGAGTTAGTGTAAGAAGAAAGCATACCCAAACCTATGGTTAATTGAAGGCTACCAACGTTATAGTTTCCTNCAGACTGCCCTCTGACCCAAGTGATTCATATCCCTCTCATCTGCTTATAGGATCATGAATGACCCAAAGGCCAGCATCACTGAAAAAATCTCACAGCAGCACAGGGTAACTGAGAAAAGCTTTATTACTGACACTCCTTGCATAACTTGCAAGCCACCTCCCCCTCTCTCAGCAGCTGCTTAGTGCTTTCACTTACCCCGAGAGAGGCCTTAGGAATCTTCTTGTAACTACATGGGCCTTGTATGTTTTGCCAGCTTCCAGGGTCTTAGGGGCCTTCTTCCTCCCTTCAGAAGAGAAAACAGCCACACAACACTGGCAAACTACACCAATACCCCTTACAGTCACCCACACGGCCTCATCCATTTGATTCTTGTTGGTCAGGCCTGAGAGTTAGGCTTTCATCATCCATGCCAGGCCCAGATGTGGCTGAAGCAAGCGGCTGAATTTTCTCATGTGCTGCTCCAGAGCTCTGGGTCAGCAAGAACATTCCTTACCTCTTGATGTCCAGTTTAGAAACAGGGACATTCCTTTCCAGCTACCTGTAGGATTAGTTCTGCTTCTCACCACATGCAACTGCTTTTCTCCTTATGCTATTTAAATGTTTCTTTCTTGTTCTATCTTCAGAAAAGATCTGGAGAACAACAGGTTCTCCACTTGTATGATTTCTAATATACCTCTTTCTTCCTCTCTTCCTGAGGTTGTCATCTGGAGCATTACCTAAATATCCCATACATTTAATGGTTTAAAATAGCAGCAATTTATGTTCCTCACGGTATTTCTAGATTTGGAGGTTTTTATTCTGTGTAAAGCTTCAGTTGAGGTCTCTCACATGTCTGCATGCAGGTGGGAACTGAGGAGAGTGACCCTGACTTGAAACTCTTATCATCCTCTTTATCACATTTCAAAGTGGACACCCACTAGAGAAGANTAGCCTGGAAGCCCTTCCAGTTAGGTATCTGGGTTCCCAGAGGCTCAGCACAGCTGCTGCGGCTTCTTTTTATCACACACACACCCTCCTCCCTCNCCCTCTTCTTTCTTCCCTNCTCCTCCTTCTTCCTCCTCCTCATCCTCTTCTCGCTTCTTCTGTAAGGCATGGAGCTCGCCTATTCTATTAGTCTAGCAAGTCAGAAGGCTAGCCTGTATTCAAGGAGAAGAAACTAGAGCACATTTCTTACATGGAGGAATGGAATACAGGTGGCCATTTTCAAGGACTAAGTATGACATCCCACCCTCCTTTATCTATTCCTATAAACTATAACCACTCATAGTTTGCTATATGGCTCCCACACTGAAAGCACATTCTGTAAACTCAGAGAATTGGCTCATTTTACTCAACATTGCATATTCTACAGAGTGTGCTGCTAGCCACAGAATGGAGATATATATATATATATATATATGCTGAGTGGATGTTTAACACTGACTTATGGTACAGTTCTCCTGGCTGCTCAGCCTAGGGATTTATCACCTAAATGGCTCCTCACAGCTGATCTGAAAATATAGTGATAAAGCATGCTTATGGGTTTTGTTTTGCTATGTGTGAGCACCCTTGTCCTGTTTACATCTTTCGAAGTTGATTCTGGCATGGATGGATTTCTCACCTAGTCTGAATCTCTCACATAGAATGACAATGGAGAATTTGTGTCAACTTGATTGGTCAGTCCTTTGCCCATTCCACACAGCTTATTTTTCCCATCTGTACATATTTCTGGATACCACTACAAAGGCATGCATTTCCTTACAGTTAGCCTTCTCTATGTGTTACAGAAATATATATATATATATGTATATATTTACATATATATATATGTAAGACATGAAGAGGAGGACAGGAGTAAAAGCAGGAACATAGAATCCACTGCCAAATGAAGTACAAATATACCTTACACTCGGGTTCTAAAGACCTCTAGTAAAGTTTATCAATGAAACACATTTTTTTTATTAAAAGGTTTTCTGTTTATTTTACATACCAACCACAGAACCCTCCCTTCTCCCTCCTTCTGCCCCTCAGCCTTGCCCCTCAACCCCCCCATTCCCATCTCCTCCAAAGCAAGATCTCCCATGGAAAGTCCCCAGAGCCTGGTATTTTCAGTTGAGGCAGGTCCAAGACCCTCCTCCCTGTGCCAAGGCTGTGCCAGGTGTCCCACCATAGACACTGGGCTCCAAGAAAACCAGCTCATGCATCAGGGATGGATCCTGATCCCATTACCTGGGGGCCCCCTAAACAGTTCAAGCTAAACTACTGTCTCAAGTATCCAGAGGGCCCAAGTCCAGCACCATGGGGGCTCCGCTGCTATTGGTCCGCAGTTCATGTGGAAACACGTATTAAATTCTGGGCTATTAGAAACTAATGGCTGATGTACATTTAAAACCATTTTATCAGTCTATGTTTTCTTTTTTTCAATTTGTTCCAATATAATCTCTTTTTATTCTTTTTATTTTCCCAACTCTTTCCTCTAAGTTACAGAAACTTCTTACTGGAAACAAATGCCATTTTTTAAAACCTCTAAGACTTAGCTCTCTGGTGACATGAGATTTGAGGGTATACGATTATTTTTTTATCCTGAGTTTATTTGGCCTAAAGCATCTAGATAAAAATCTTTACAGGAGAGAATTGCTTGTTGCTGTTACACTATATTGTTAGAGGGAGAATTAGCCACCTGACACACTTATATCATAAAGTCATGATTCTGGAAGTCACACATACAATTCAGCTAAATTTTTCAACAGCCACACCTCCTGGTGTAGATGAAAGGCATTAGAGCAATGTATGAAANTCATATCTATAGATGGTTTCATCTAATATCTGTAGCTAAAGCTGCAGATGAAGCCAGTGAATGCTGCATGATTAGTTGTGTGGAAGGAAAATAGCCATTCTTTGCTTTTATGGCTTCTGTTTAAGTAACAAAATACCACAGCCATGGGATAATTGCTGGCGGAATTCTGTGGATGAACTTTAAATAACTAGAGAGAAGGAGGAAGGTAAAATGTTTAAAGAGAGATATTTAAATAGTGCATTCAAAGCACATGCTGAGAAGTGTCCTGAAACATATCATGAGACCTTTATGAATTATTGAAAACCAGACCACAATAGTATTCCTTTTTATTAAGTGTAACAACGATGTAAATTGAGAGCATCTAGAAAGTTCTGTGGGATGCTGGGGAGGGAATATGATCATGAAGTTGATTGCTTTCCTAAAATAAAATTTGTNAATACAGGCAATAGAATAGAAATTAAATGGTAACAATTATACTTTTTGATAAATAAATTAATGTTACTAACATTTTTTCTGAAAAGATAATTGAAACCTTATTCAAAAATATATGCACATTATATATACATATATATATACACATATAGAGTTTCATTCACTTCATCATTGTCTTATCTAAGGCAGCTACGACTAGAGGGTGTTTTTTTTGCTTGTTTATTTTGAATTTTATTCCCAAAGTTTTTTTTTTTGTTGTTGAAAAGTAATATCCTAATGACCCAATGAAGAGGTTGGTCAAAAAGGGAATTATAATAACAATGAAGACATTCAATTCAGTTTATCTAAAAGTGCAAGCTTAGAGTTCTTTAAGACTCTTCTGCTCAGTGGAATGCTCGTTCCTGTCTCATTTTTCAATGAAAACGGTCTCGCTATGCTGGCTCCTCATCCTCCTGCCTAGATGGCACTTGTGCTATCTAGTGCACCTAGTGACAAAAGTTTGCTAATCCTTGANACTCAGATGTGTGTCCTCTCTGGGCACAGTTGAAATCTGAGTATTTTTATTTTGGTTATGAAAAAGAGTGATCCAGATTTTCAGAAAATGAAGGAAAAAGAAAATATTATTCTAGGAGTATATGCTGAATATAAATGGTTCTTCTAGGCATGAGAATTCAGGAAAAAAATAGATTTGTTAACGTATACTCATCAATCATTTGTTATCTACAAAGAAATTGAAAAAAAAATCTTAAAATTCACATGGAAGCAAAAAACATCCTTGACAATCTAAACAATCTTTGAGAATAAAAACCTGGCTGGAGCTATCATTCTTCTTTATTTCTTTTTGAAGTTTTTTTTTTCCTTTTTGGGCTTATAATTTAATAACAACATTTCTCCCTCCCCTTTCCTCCCTCCAAACCCTCCCACACACCCCCTCCCTGCTCTCCTTTAGATTCGTGGCCTCTTTTTTTCTCACTAATTGTTGTTGCATGCACAGGTTCATTTTCTCTTACTCTCATCATCCATTACTTGCTTGTAGTACTTTGTGTAGCCCACTGGCAAGCTNTAAAATCCAGAGCTATCCTCAATAAAAATGCCCTCTGCATTTTCATCTTTTCTGTACATTGAAGGTTTCTTTCTGCTATTGTCCTTCACTCCTTCCAGGGATTCTTCTAGTCTCAATAAGCTAAAANCTTTGCTGTGCTGGAAAAAATAATTTCCATTCTTCTGCTTTTTTCCACACAGACCCAATGCCAGGACATCTATTCCAAACTTGCACTGTGACATTCTTTAAATTTACTTATGCTGCCTTTGCATCTAGGCCTTCNGAGATTCTCTCCAGACAGAAGTAATGCCATTCTCTATTTTTTCACTGTACTTGTGAATCTATTATAATGTTTTGCACTGGGGACAACAGTCATGTCACTGAATAGAGGAGATAAGGACTGAGGAAAAGTTTCCCTGAAATCCTGGCTTTGTTTTCCTAGCTCCTCTCCCTATCCGATCTAGATTAGTAAGTGATGGACACACTCTCATGACTTTTAGATATACATTAATATATTAAAACGACTTTGAGATTCCATCTTACACTCAAAGGACTCTAGGCCCTACCAGAGATACCTGTACATGCATGGTCATTGATGCCCTTCACAAAGACAAGGAAATGCAATTAACCTAGATGTCTGTCAACTGATGAATGGATAATAAAAAAAATGTGACACATATACAATTGAATTTTATCCAGCCATAAAGAAAAGTAAAATCAGTGAATTTTCTGGTAAAATGTTGGAACAGGAAACCATTAGATTAGGGGAGGTAGCCCAGGCTCTCTGAAAGACAANCACTGTATGTTCCTTCTTCTCAGTGTATCTTGATGGTGGCTGCATTGAATCTGTAGACTGCTTTTGGTAGTTTAGCCACTTTTACAATATGCATTCTGTCAATGCAGGAGCAAGGAAGCTCTTTCANTCATTTGATGTCTTGAAGGTTTCATTGGCTAGCTTCATTCCTAGATATTTTATCCTTTTTGAGGCTATTTGTGAATGAGATACATTTTCTGATCCCATTCTCAGCAAGTTAACCATTGGCNTATATAAAAGTTCCTGAGTGTTATCTGTTGATTTTATATTCTGCTAACTTATTGAAAGTGTTTATTAGATGCAGAAGCTCATGTCACTAGCAAATAGGGTATTTTAACCTTTTCTTTTCAATTTTATCCTTTTAATATTGTTCTCTTTACTTCCTGCTCAGACTTAGCACACTGTATTGCATAAAATTGGAGAAGCAAGAAACCTTGCTACATGCCAGATGTTAAGAGAAATTTTCTTAGTTTTTCCCCATTTAGTATAATGTTAGCTATGTTTGTCATAGTGCCTTTATTATGTAGAGGTGTATCTTATCTTTTCCTAGTTTCTTTAGGCCTTTTATCATAAAATCAAGTTGAACTTTGTCAAATGCTTTTCCTGTATCTATAAAGATACTCANGTAAGTGACTGCCTCTAAGTTTATTATTATGGACTATACCAGTTCATATTCATTATGAAATGTTAGTCTTGGAGGAATCCATTATTATACTTGCCTGCATACAAAGTCAGCTGACAACACCTGGTAAAATCTTAAAGCTGGCTTGTGTGGTTCCAGTTACTACTGACCTCAGCAAACCCTCATTGTTTTCCTGCTTCCTCCCACTGTTTCAGACTGAGTCCCAGTAACAACTTGGGAAGCCTGATGCCCAGTTTAAAAGCAGTCCTGGAGGAGGAATTCTCTCTTACTGAAGAGAGAATCAGCCTTATTCTATTAAGGCGTTCAGCTGATGGGATAAGGATTCTCACATCAGGGTGGGCAATCTGCTTTATTCATAGCAAATGCTAANCTTATTCAAAGACACTCATGGAAATACAAGAATAGTGTTTGAATAAATACCTGGGCTTCTGTGGCCCAGTTAGGTTCATGTAGGAAACTGCCACATTGCACTATGTTTTATTCTCTTTTTCTATAATATTCTTTGTCCTTGACTGTCTCAGATTTTCCCCATTCATTAAAATGTCCCAAGCTTTTCTACCAAATAACATACTACAAATAACACCCCCCCAAACTCTGTTTCAAACCTGTGTTGTATTTCAGCTGTCATCATACACCAATTCTTCTCAAAATTCTTGAAAGGTTAGTTATGAATGTAGTTTCTAATTTTTTCCCTATTCGTCATTGCTGAATCCACAATAAAACTAGTCTTTGGGTTTCTCAGTACACCCAGACTGGATTTAACAAGCATATGTTTGATTAAATGCAGTGGAAAAAAATCAGTCAAAAGATTTTTAATTTTAGAGGACATTTTGCTTCTTTAATCAAATCTTTCTTCCTGAAACATTATGTTCCTTTGATTTCTGGTGCAATAATTACTGATTTTCCTACAACTTTTTTTNTTGTTGTTGTTATTTGATCTTTCTCTTTCTCCAGTTTGTGGCACTTACGTTTCAGTGCTCTTTTGGGCTGTCTCCTAGGCACTCAGATGTTCTTACACTACACAGGATGTCAGGCAGTCTCATTTATTTTCACTGCCTCAATAACCATTTATATGCTGATTTACTCTCAAGTGTGTATCTTGTCTGATCTTCATACCAATATATTCAAATCTCTTGATATCTCCTGTTGGATGCATTTTGTTAGAAGTCTCAACATCAGCATCCCTGTAGCTGAACTCATCATTTTTCCCCATTGTCCTCCTCATTCTGTGGATGTTCCCCCATTGCACTCTTCCGAATCATTAAGAATGTCAGGCTTCATGAGCAAGGCAGTAGGAGTTATCCACCATATTTCTTTCCTCCTAGTTCTCTATATCCAACCCTAAACAAAAATTTCATGCATGATAACTTTTAAACACCTCTCGAACCCCTTGATTTCCCTTCATTGCTACCGCTTCTATCCTGATTTAGGCCACTCTTATCATTTCACTGGCTTAAACCTCTTTAAAAAAATTACCTCACTGTCATTATTTCTTACTGCTCTCCAGTTCATTCTGTCTCTAGAGCCAGAACCACCTTGCAGACATCATATCTAATCATCTTTCTCTCATGATTAAACCACCTAGTGACTTCCATTTGTCTTTACAGTGATGCAAAACTTAAGATCTTAAGGTAACCTCAAAGCTTTTTAAGATCTGCTTAGCTCTGTGGCAAAGAAAGATGCTTCTGTCGCTCTTTGCTTTCTGTTTTATATACATTAGGCTTCAGTCATGTCTTGTTCATAACCCCTTCCCAATCTTATGTTTAAAAATCTACTACTTCTCCAACTCTCTCTGCCTGAGCCCTTTTGGAACTAACACTAGAATTTGAAGTAGCTATTATTTATAAAACTCACTTACCAAACAGAGGTATATGATTTAGTTCTGATAAGGGGTTGCATGAATATACATGAATAAAAATAATGCAAAATAGCTTGTTGTTTCTGGTACATAGATTGATTAATAGGTAGATATAATTTCCCTTTACTTATCTATATCACAAAAGATGTCTCTGTAATCCAGAATGGCTTCAAACTTGTGATCCTCCTGCCTCAACTTCCTGAGTTCTGGGATCATAGGCATAACTACCCTACTGGTCCTATGACACTTCTTTTGATGACAATTTATCCTACTATTTGGGAGTCTTTTGATTGGTCTTATTCTTCCACAAGTCTGTTCACTATGCTTTTAAACATGGTTGTTACAATGCTGATTTTAAAAACAGAAATATAGGGGCTCATTTATTACATTTTTACAAACAAAGGCACCCAACTCTTCTATTTACTTCTTATAAAAGATTATCAGTATATGCTTAAAACAATAAACAAATAAACAAACAAAATCCCACAAAACAAAATTTTCCTATGGACAAACACAAATCGCAGAGGTGAGAGTCATGTCCCCTTTCCCTCCACTTCCAAGCTTCATCTGACAAACTAGAGGAATGCTTATTTGATTTTCAGTAACATGTTGCCATTACTGAAATGACCCTCAGAATATTTTAGACTAAGACTTCCGAAATGCATGGGAAATTTATTCTTCCCAACTAAGATCTTTTCTTGGGCCTTAAAATGTCATATTTTTTTCAGTCAAAATATGCATCAGAGAAGTTCAACATATTTACTGTATAAAGAGTGGATCTGTTTCACATCATCTGGAATTAGGCAAATGCATAGCTCCAAGGCAGAAGATAAAATTTCCTGATATAAATAGCTATCATTTGTGATTTATATGAATGTATAAGTTATCATTAGGAGGCAGTGTTTAAAGAGAGACATGTAAAATGATATTAGTCTCACAGGGATACAGGGGAGACTTTAATCATAAAATTGCTGCTTGTGTACATGCTCAGGTTTAGGTAAAAAGATCCAGAAATGCCATTTATGTTTCTGATTCAAATTCCATAGATTCTGACACAGAATTCTTAGAACAAAAGAAACCTTGAGTTTTTCTCTAGGCTTCAATAAGGCAATGGCTGACAAGGAAAAACGTTAGTAAAATCTAGTGTTAGATTTTGTAGTAGAACAAAGAATGGCCAGGGAAGATCTTCACCCCTCTCTCCTCTCCTCCAAATCCAATCCCCAGTCTCATCCCCAGGTCTGTAGCAGACCACTTGCTGTGGCTACAACTCCCTCCCTGTCCCCGTCTTCCCCAGTGCATCACAGAGACCTTTCCCTCCAAACTTCCTGCCCCCAGCTCCTTAATTTATCTCAGCCCCCAGCTCCAGCAGGAACTTCCAGGGAACCCACATCCACACACTTATAGACACCTGATTTTTGATAAAGAAGCCAGAAACACACTCTGGAAAAAGGACAGCATCTTCAACAATTAGTGATGATCAAACTGGAGAGTTTCATGTAGAAGAATCCATATAGAACTATACATATCACCCTGTACAAAACTCAGGTCAAAGTGAATCAAAGACCCCAACATAAAACCAGATACATTGAATCTGATGGAAGAAAAGGTGGGGAATAGCCTTGAACTCATTGGCATAGGAGACAACTTCCTGAACAGAACATCATTAGCCCATGCTCTAAGAGCAACAATTAATAAATAGGGCCTCATGACACTAAAAAGCTTCTGCATGCTAAGGACACCATCATTCAGCATACAGATTGGAGTAGATTCTAAGCTACACATNTGATAGAGGGCTAATATCCAAAATATAAAAAGAACTAAAAAAGTTAAATATAAAAAAATCCCCAAATAACCCAATTAAAATATTGGATACAGATCTAAAAAAAGAATTCTCAAAAGAGGAAACAAATGACTGAGAAGCACAAAGGAATGTTCACTATCCTTAGCTATCAGGAAAATACAAATCAAAATTACTTTGAGATTTTATTTTACACCCACCAGAATGGATAAGATCAATAACACAAGTGTGGTGATATTTTATCTGTGTACCCCATAAAGCTTATCTGAGGATCAGAGGGAAAAGCCAGCCACTATGTTAAACATAGAGGTCAGGCAATGGCAGCACACGGCTTTAATCCTAGCATTCAGGAGGTCAAGATTCATCCAGATCTCTGTGAGTTCAAGGCCACACTGGGAACACAGCCAGGTGTGGTGGCACACGTCTTTATTTCCCAGCATTAGTTAACCATAGAGCTCTGGAGGTTTGTACAGACAGACAGGAAGTGACAGAGCTGGGCAGAAAGAGGAAGTGATGTAGCTGGGCAGAGAGAGGAAGTGGGATGGCAAGCACAGAAAGGATATAGGTGTGAGTATACAGAAAGTAGGTCTCTTTGGAGACTGAGGAGTCAGTAAGGTGAGGTTGGCTGTGTCTTGTCCTATTCCTCTGATCACTCAGTTTTAACCTCAATATCTGGCTCTGGGTTTTTTATTATAAGACCGTTTAGTAATTTGTCTTACACACAAGTGATAGCTCATGCTGGAGTGGATGTGGAGTAAGAGGAATACTCATCTATTATATAACCACCATGGAAATCAATATGGCGGTTTCTCAGAAAATTAGAAATTGACCTACCTCAAGACCCAGCTACACCACTCTTGGGCATATATCCAAAAGATGCTTAAAACGTGTGAATTACTTCTCTACTCATAATACCCAGAAACTGGAAACAACCTACATGTCCCTCAAGAGAAGAATGGATAAAGAAAATGTAGTACATTCACACAGTGGAGAATTACTCAGCCACTAAAAAATGTCACCATGAAATCCACAGGTAGCTGGTCAGTGGTGGTGCATGACTTTAATCCCAGCNCTCAAGGAGGCAAAGGCAGGCAGGTCTCTGTGAGTTCGAGGCCAGCCTTGTCTACAGAATGAGTTCTAAGACAGTCAGGGCTGTTACACAGAGAAACATTGTCTCAAAAAAAAAAACAACAAAAAAAAGAAAGAAAAGAAAAAAAGAAATTCATAGGTAAATGAATGAAACTAGAAAAAAAATCATCTTGAATGAGGTATCCCAGACCAGACCCAGAAAGACAAATATGGTATGTATTCCCTTTTATGTGAATATTAGCTGTTAAGTCAATGGTAACCAAGCTACAACCAGTAGAACTACAGAGGTTAGGTATAGAGTAAGGGACTGGGGAGAACAGATAGATTTTGTTAGAAAAGGGAAATAGAGTAGATAGTTATGGATGGATAGGGAGCTTGAACGGGAGGCAATATGGGGAGGATGAGGGAATAAGGTTATGAGGGAAGGAATACAGGGAGGGACAGCTAAAATTAAGGTGCATTTGAGGAGCCCTATGGAAACCTAATACAGTAGAATCTTCCTAAAATATATACATATATAAGGTGATCTAAAATAAAATCTCCAAAAAATGGGGGAGACAGAGTCCCAACTGGCCATCTCTTGTCACCAAATGAAGCTTCCAGTACTGGGATTGGGTTATATCCAATTGAGTTGTTGGCCAAAGGGGTCACATGGTAATCTCCAAACAACTCAGGCTATTGTCAAGACTGTAAGTTGCTCTCCACAAACTGACAGTAAATTGCTGAGGACAACACCTACACAATTCATTGAGCTGGTGCCTACATCAGCAATTTCACCCATATGTTCTAGTCTTTGGTACATGAAAACACCCCCTATACTATCAAAGAGAAATGGAAACACCAACCCAGCCACAAACCCTTTGGTCTCCAATGGTGTCCTGTCTACAAGGTATGCTAGGGCAATGGTGGAACAAAGCTTGTGAGAGTAACCAATTAATATCTGATTTGACTTAAGGCCCACTCCATGAGGTGGAATTCATACCTGACACTGCTTGGGTGACCAAGAACCTGAGACTAGATAGCCCAGGGACCTAGGGTAAAACAAAATAATACTATTCTAAACAAAATAAAAAAATAATCAAGCAATCAAACAAACAGCAATAAAATGACTCCTAATGATGTCCTGCTATAGTCATATATGGGTGACTTGTTCAGCCATCATCAGAGAAGTTTCCTCCTGCAGCAGATGGGAACAAATACAGAGACCCACAGCCAGACACGCAGAGAATAAGAGATCTTAGACCACTGAACCCTAACTGGGATGTCTCTATTAAATCCCTCCTCTCAGGGCTCAGGGACTGTGTGGAAGAGGAGGCAGAAAGAATATAAGGTCCAAAGGGGATGGAGGACACCAAGAAAACAAGGCCCTCTAAATCAACATGATCAAAGCTCATATGAACTCACAGAGACTGAGGCAGCATGTACTAGATGACTAGGGGTCTGCACCAGGTAGGATCCTAGACCTGAAAGGAGAAGTGGACCCATGCCCCCAACCCTAAACCCAAAATGATCTCCAACTGATAGCTACTTGCAAAGGAAAATTTAGTTTTCTTCAAGGGAGTCTCACTGGGGAAGCAAACTACCCTTATGTGTAGGCTGCATGTCCAGCAGTAGATGACCAGCAGAAAACCAAACTCAAGAGCATCATTGGATGGCCTTTTCTCATAATGTCATGCCAGGCCTTTCCTTTTACTTTTTAAATTTTTGTCTTATTTTTAATATATATATGTATGTATGTATATATATACATACATATATATATATTCTCTCTTTTTACTCTACAGGTCTTTTGCATATTTATGGCTCTCAGTTTACTGTTTTACAGGATTCCTGAGTGTGTGGATGAATGGATCTATGTCTCTTGTGCCTTTTCTTGGGCTCTTTTCCTTCTGGTTGTTTTGTCCTATTCTGATCTGTTAGTTTTTGTTTTATCTTTTTATTTTATTTTATTATTATCCTCAGAAGCCTGTTTGTTTTCTAATTAGAGACAGAAAGGGAGTAGATTTGAATCAGAGAGGATGTGGGGAGGAACTGGGAGGAGTATATGGAGAGAAAAATATAATCAGGATATATTATGTGAGAAAAAAAAATCTATTTTCCATGAAAGGAAAAAGAGGTATACATGGCCCAATTACCACAAGATTTCCATTCTAGAAGTCCCCCCNACACACATGATACGGTTTTATCTTCAAATAATGGTTTTTCAAAGAAAGGCACAGAACAATCAATGTGTTTCACAGATCAGGCTTTGAAAACAGTACGTATGTTTCTGGTTTGTTGGAAAGAGAAGTGTTATTTTTAGATAAATTTGGGTGGAAGGGTGGATTTCTGGTGAATTCTGGAAGGCAAACTNTTGGCAAAACATTGCAAATTGTTGAAACACATAATAAAAGCAAGAAAAAATATCTGGAAGAAAAGAGGGAAATTTCAGCCCTAAATAATTCGATTTCATTGACCCACTGGTACAGGTGGATGCGCACATGTAGGAGGGGCATGTAAGTACCTCTGACATGCACTCTCCCCACTTTAAAACCCCTTGGAACTGGTGAATCTCTGACTCTGCAAAACTACAGAAAACTAATGGGAAATAGGCAAGATAAGTAAGCAGCTCAAAGTTGAAGGTGAAATCTCATGTTACATGATCTGGCAGCTGCAGGCCTGATCATGTGGGTCTACTGTTTTGTGACAGTGACATTTGACTCTCTAAGCCACTTTCCTTTTTGATGGGCATTGTACTTTCTGTTCAATGTAGATATGTGAGCAGGCATCCTTCTCTTCTAATGAGCACTAGATTCTCCCAGTGTGTAAATTAAGCTCTTTTGGAATCCACTACCAGGCCACAAGGGTGTCGTGCAGTGCACTGAAGTAGTAATTCACTAAATGGGACCCTCATGGCCTAAGANGGTTCATTTAGCTTCNCAAATGCCTACCTTAACCAGGCAATAGTTTATGGTCTGGAGAACCTAATGTGTGTTCAATTTTACTATTACATTTAGAAAAGGAGACTCATACATCCTTGGAAATTTTGGATGTGCTCTATGATTTAGTTCAAACTCAAGTTATTGTTAGACTTTTGACTCCCAACATTGGCCTCCACTGAGCAGTCTAAACAGCCTTCCCTCCCTCAAGTTAAGAATTCTACTGGGTTTTAGCAGCCATAATGTTGTAAATTTGACTTCATTTGGAGGAATGATTGTTAGGAAAGGNGATAAACACTTAAAAACATCTGCCACTTGATCTGACTCATTATTTTTCAAATTCATTTTCAGGAATGACCTTTCTACCTGGAAATTAAAGCCTTAACACTTGAGCATGGCTGTTTTGCAATGTTCATAGTACAGTGTCCTCCATATATAGACGCTCTGCTTTTGTTCAGCTGTGGCAGCTATCATTTTCAACTTCCAAAAGACTGTGTGCTGCCTCATTGTATCCAAAAAATTTAAAAGCATAGTTAAAACTTAAAAAAATGAGTGGAAATAGCTTAAGAATATGTTAAGATATTTCACATGGCTTGTGGGCCTTTGAATTATAAGATAATTGACCAGTGTTTTCCATGCAGTACCTACAGATGGCCAGGGTGCTGTCATTTCTATATTCTCTAGGTGGCAGTTTAGCTCTACCTTAAAACACTGCCCTTTTGGTATTTTTCTCACTGACATTTCATTTTAAAACTGGTACCATAATGCACAACAACATGTAAAATGAACACAGCCAAACATGAGCTGCCCGCCTTTAATGTCTTGACAAGGCTTTTCCTGTAGCTTTGCCAGGCTGCTGATTGTAATAGAAGAGCTCGGATATAAGAGCATTTTGAGAAGTGCTCTTATTTTCCATTTCCTCACAGGAAGGTCAATGGCTCTTTTTTATGATCAGGCTTCAGTTACAGGGCAGCAGAACTGTTCTGGGTTTTGAACATTATTTGCATGTATTGAGCCAGTTGTCATGCTATTTAGTTACCCCTGAGATGTGTTTACTTCCTCCTCTCTATTCTAGTTCCCCGAGCAGCTGGTCTGAATGTCACAGTCCCCTCATCTGTTCCATGAGAGCCCAAGTGCCTTCTTGAGAACTATGAAAATAGCAGCTGAGAACAAGAGGAGGAAAGCTGCTCAATGTTTTACAGCATTAGCTCAAAGCGGAGTGATCACATCCATTGGGGTGAAAACTTGATCATTTATGTTGAGGTCTTTGATCCACTTGGACTTGAGTTTTGTACATGGAGACAGATATGGATCTCTTTGCAATCTTCTACATGTTGACATCCAGTTATGCCAGCACCATTTGTTGAAGATGCTTTCTTTTTTCCATTGTACCGCTTTGGCTTCTTTGTCAAAAATCAGGTGTTCATATGTGTG
>LZPO01087302.1:48000-62648 GCA_001675575.1 Neotoma lepida | reverse complement strand
CTCTCTCTCTGTCAGTGAGTGTGTGCCACAGTGTAGGACTGGAGACCAGAGGACAACTGGTAGGAATGATCGCTCTTCTTACACCATGAGGTCCCAGGGATTGAACTCAGGTTGTTCGGTGCTGCTCCTTTATCCATGGAGTCATTTCACTGGCCCTGACAATTTTGATTATTGGAACTGGTGACAGAGAGGTGNTGCTACCAGCATCTAAAGTGTCAGTAGAGCCCAAGAACACTGTCAAGAATCCTCCTGTGCAGAGCACAGTTTTCCACAACAATGATGTGTCTAGCACAAATGTCAAGAGTCCTGAAGAAGAGATACCCCATGGTAGAGAAAAGAACCACAGAGAATGAGTATGGAGAACAGAGCCAAGCTTAATAACAACACAAAAATGCATATTTATGTAGGTTATTGGAGGTTATAAATATCATTATGCCCTTTCCAAAAAAAAAACCCTTCAGAAAAAAAATTTGCTTTTGATTAATTCAGTAACAGGTTTCTCATGAAATGATTACTCTTTCGTGTTGCTCCACCTGTTTTTGCTCACATAAAAAAATAGGCTGTGTCCTTGAATTTTATTTTCTTAATTAAAAACATTGCTCAAGTCTTATTTTGCATATCTCTAAACTCAGAAAACCTCTTTATGAAAACCACTGTTTACCGAATCCACAGAGTTAGACTGCACAGCTGTCAAGGGCTATGTGCCCATTTCTTGCCTTTCTATTTGGCGAGTCAGTTTTATTAAAACAGGTTTGAGGTGTCTCAAGTTTATCAGTCCTATTGACGATGGACTATATTAATTAAAATTATTGAAAAGTCAAGATTTGAGCGTANTGAAGTTCCTGAAGGATTTAGTAAAAGAAGTTAGTTAATTTATCATTGCCGGGAGGCTGTGAAACAATGACACACTTGTTTAGTATCCTGAGACTGTGCTGCAGGCATAATTCATCATCGTGTTCTGCCCGAGGATCCATTGTGGGACATAATTAAGAGTACTCACTATATATGGATTCGTCAGGTACTCTGACATTTAATAAGCTGATATGCTAAGATTTCTCCGTTACCTTTTGTTCTCCTTTGATCAATTATCTTTCAAATGACATCTTATTTTAAGCCCTTGTTCATAAGATGGATTAAGTTTCAGTAACTTTTGTTGTAAGGAAGGAACCTGCAGCAGCCC
The DNA here is from genome assembly GCA_001675575.1 of Neotoma lepida. Taxonomy (NCBI): domain Eukaryota; kingdom Metazoa; phylum Chordata; class Mammalia; order Rodentia; family Cricetidae; genus Neotoma; species Neotoma lepida. Next base: position 61,468 of record LZPO01087302.1, on the reverse strand, counting down.
CAAGGTGCCATTGCAAGAGCTCAGCCGTCTACTGAGGAGAGTATAAAACCTCTGGAGTAGGCTTGACAGGCTTGCTGCAGCCACTGCATTTTAATTCTTAGGTGTCCACATGTTTGTCTTGCAGTGCGGGGGATTGAGTCTCCTTTGACCTCAAATCCTTTCTAATTAGAATCTGTTTTCTTTGCTTCTTTTCCTAGCAATATTTTAAAAAAAAATTTATTTTGTGTGTACGTATTTGCTTGCATATGTCTGTGCAGAGGTGTGAGCAGCTGAATAGGTGCTAGGAATTGAACCTGGGTCCTCTGGAAGAGGAGTCAGTGGTCTTAACCACTGAGNTATCTCAACAGCCTACCAGCAAACTTCTTGATGCTTTGTTTTCTATGCATCTTGTTTCCACTTTCCATTTTATTCCAATTACTAAAATAACTTACTTCTTCTACATTTACTATTCTCCTATCACTGTTTTTGGCATTAATACTGGTTCTATATCAGAAAGCTGTCGGACTCCCAGTTTGTTCTGCTTCTCAATAAATGCTGACAAAGTTGTCCTTCCTTGTTGAACACCCTTTTCTACCTGTTCTCCTTTCTTCACTGGCTGCTTCTCATCTCTTTCCCTTTGAGTGATGGAACTTCAGGAACTGAGCTTCCCTGTGCTTCTCTCTTCCTGGCTTCTCTCTAAGCTCTCTAGGTTGTCTTCTTCACATCCATGAATTTATTGTCTACACATTGATAACCACTTTTATATCTTTGTGCTAACCCTCTTCTCCAGATGTGTACACCATTTACATCCCAGTAAAACTTCGTGGTTTTTATCCGGTTTCTTGCTTCTCAAGAGGTTACGTGGCTGGTCAGATTGATTCTAATGAAAAAATTGGGGGTCATCCTTCACTCTCCACCTTTTCTTACTCTCCATGTCTCCCAGAAGAAACTCCTATCTGTCTTTATTCCAGGCTTCATATATTTCCATACATGCCAGTTTCTTCTGTGACCATATGTAGCTGAGTCTCCATCACTTCCTTTCAAGAGCCTCCTCAGTCATCCATTTCTATTCTTGTCTTGCCTCCATCCATAGCCCTGCAACAATGATGTGTCCAGTCAAAATGTTAAGAAAGGAGCCCAGTGCCTATGGTGGAACACCTTGCATGGCCTTGGTGCAGGGCTTGGACCTGCCTCACCTGAATGTACCAGACTCTGCTGACTCCCCATGTCCCCATGTCTGCCTTGTCTTGGAGGAGGTGGGAATGGGGGTAGGTTGGAGGGGAAGACTGGGGATCTGGAAGAGGGAGGAGAAGGGGATCTGTGGTTGGTATGGAAAATGAATAGAAAATTTTTTAATAATAAAAAAAGAAAAAGAAAAAAATGTTAAAGATCTTGAAAGTGAGAAATCCCATTGTAGCAGAACATAGTGGATGAGTATTCAAATGTTAAATGATATCAAATTGATTGTATGTCTTGCCAGTTTACAATTCTCACATGGAATACTATTAAATTTAGAATGCAAATCCCATGTCATTCTCTTGGAGCTGTCTGTTTCTCCAGTGTCATTTTGGCCACTTACCTTCTCTTTCATTAATACTTTATGGTATTGACTTGCGGGGTTTGGAGAGGTCATATTTTTTTCCACCTGTGGAGCTTTTCCCTTACTATTTTTGAATTATGTTTCCAGCTCTTTCTATATAATCTTTGTGTTTTACAGGTATTATATTAAAAAATCATAAAAATAATCACCCAAATTTGCATTTACTATTCAGCATTTTTAGTCTTGTTTATTTGCTGTTTACCTCTTTGTCTTCTGTCTCACTAGAATTTAGTCTTCATGATGACAGGGTTCCTCTTCTGCTTACCTGAATGCCTTGGATACTCAATACATATTTGATAAGAAAATAGATATTCATCAACATATGGAATAGGGTTCAAGATTAAAAACAAGCACACACACTCTCATATATCCTTCTTAGTTTTGTAAAGAAAGATATCACTCAGTAGGGTGATGTGATAGATCATGTCTAATATTTAAGAATTAATGTGGCAAATTGGTTGGACGTGGAACTGACATCTAGAAAGCAGAATGAAAATATAGGTAGAAGTTAAAGTAGAGACAAGAGAATTGTACCTACTTGGGAGATGGTGAGCTGTGACTCACAGATGTTGATCAACTAGAGTTGAATGACAACCGTTCCGGAACTGGGCTATTTTTTCTTTCATTCTTGAGATTGTAACTATATTACATCATTTTTCTCTTTCTTTTTCTTCCTCCAAACCCTACCATATACCCCTCCATACTTTATTTCAAATTCACGGCCTCTTATTTTCATTAATTGTTATTACATGCATATATACATATGCATATGAACACACACATATATGTACATATATATATACACATATATATTCCTAAATATGACTTACTCAGTCTGTATGTTACTCCTATGTATGTTTTCAGTGCTGACCATTTGGTATTGGATAACCAATTGGTGTACTTAAAAGATCCAGGAGTTTGCTGTGAGATTGTTTCTCCTAGGAATCTCAGAAGTTACACCCATAAAGTCTCACCAACATGATTGCCAAAACATGCGCTGAACAAGGACAACACTGATAGACAATGGACAATGCCAGTATGGACAGGGGAAATACTGTGAGGCCTCAACCCTACAGAAAGAACTACTGGCAACTACGGAATGCTGAGGGTGGGGAAATAGGCCTTGGATTTTCTGATTTCCATTGGCTGTTGATCCAAGGGACTTTTCCTCATTGAGATGTTGAGATTTTGTGATTTCCTTCCTTCCTTCCTTCCTTCCTTCCTTCCTTCCTTCCTTCCTTCCTTCCTTCCTTCCTTCCTTCCTTCCTTCCTTCCTTTTTTAAACAATGCAAATGCTTTATTTAATAGTTGCAGGTCATCATAGGCCAAGTGGTGGATATCCAGGAGCCAGCAGCAAGGTCAGTGCAACCTCTGAACCTCTCTTTTGGACTCCAGTAGGGAGAGCACATCACCCTCTCCAACGGGGCCTTTGAACATTTTGGATGACAGAGTGGCTGGTGTCATCCATAAATCCCACACACACCTGCATGCACTGTCCTTGCGAGCTGGTCCTGCCCAGCACTTTGGTTACCCTAGCCAGCTTCATGGGTTGCATGTGACTCATGTCCATGATGGCAGCGACCTGGTGGAGCAGAATCTTCTTTCTTAAGGCAAAGAGAAAAGCATAGTTTTTGACTTCCCTTAAACAACTCAAGACAGACTCACATGGAACTTTGGACTGCGGTCAGGAGCAGGGTCTTGGGAATTTCGGGTAAGAATACTTTCCTTCAGGTTTAACTTCCACATAGAGGAAAGATATTCCTGTATATTAAATTTCAAGTCATTGTGCTCTGTCTGCTGAGGATGAAGTGATCCTTCCACACAGTCAATGAAGCCAAGCAGAGCACTGAGTTCAGTACACATTTCCCAATTGTAAGCAGTCACTGTCACTGAGAGTAAGCTCTCTAGTCACAGTGCCGGCAGAAAAAGACTCTCTGCATTTTTAAGTTAGATGGATTCATTAGCTCTAAGATCTGACCTATCAGCAGAACCAGCTCCTCAGACTGGCCTCTCAAATGCATGCTCTGAGAAGTAATTGAGACAGCCAGTCGGGTCATTTCTTTCTTCTGTGTGCATTGATAGGGTTAGTATTTCTCCATAAATTAAATAGATAGAGATATTTGGTTTTATTTCATGGATTTCAATTTTTTTTGAATTGCTTTTATAAAATGAGTGGGAAATTTGAAAAGAGAACCAGGAGATGGTCTGAGTAATAATACTGTAGAAGGACCACTGGGAAAAAAGGAAAGGGTTCAATATTCTGAATGCTGGAGGCTTTACCTGAAAACGGTGAAAAGGGGTTCCAGTGGTCATTTGCAACTGGTTCATATGCAAAATGTGGCCCGGTTGAGCAGCTACATAAACTGTGAGCAGCAGAATCTCAGTTTTTAGTTTTGATACATCTGTGGCCTGCAAACAAGAGCTGATAGGTGCAGCTCTTTAACTTGAAATAATGAGAGAACTTTCTCCTTTCTGAATTAGTTAGGAAGTTGCCACTAAAACAGCCCCAAGGCATGGACTGTGAATCCAAGTGTATCCGTAGCAATCTGCCTTTCATTTAAGTCTGTTTAATAAATCATCTCCCTAACTGGATCTGGGGGTATAAAAGTTCATGCCTCTAGCACACCAAAAGGGAGAAAGGGATCAGGAGCATGGAGTTTTTAAGAAAATGTAATATTTTCAACTTGTGGTTTCTGACACATAAGGAAAAATCCCATTTAAAAAATGTTTCTACCTGAAAAAGACAACTACTCTTTGGAGGTTAAAAATAGTATTTGGAAAGTCAGAAAAGCTTTGGCTTTGTCCAGGGTTTGGTGGATATCATGGAGGAAGGATGAACTGATAGTTCATGAGCGTAGGGCTAGATGACCATTGTTTGCCAACAGAATTAGTGAAAGAAGAAAAATTTCATTTTTTAACTTCTTCATATCCCAGTAAGCTATTTTGATATGTGCAAGGAAATATGATTTGTTATCATTGTTAGAGAATGATTTCATAAGAACGTTTTTAAAATTTTTTCATGTATTACATCCTGACCAGTTTCCCCTCCCTCTTCTCCTTCTAGTCCCTACTTCCCTCCTACCCCATCCTCTCTTCCTCATTTCTCTTCAGGAAAGGGCAAGCCTCCCAGGGCTATCAACCAAACATGGCATATCAAGTTACAATAAGACTAGGCACCTCCCCTCATATCAAGGCTGGATAAGGCAACCCAGTAGGAGGAAAAGGGTCCCAAAAGCAGGCCAAAGAGTCAGAGACTGCCCCTACTCCCACTGTTAGGAGTTCCACAAGAACACCAAGCTACACAACCATAACCTATATGCAGAGGTCCTAGGTCAGACCCATGCAAGCTCCCTGATTGTTGGTTCAGTCTCTGTCAGCCTCTATGAGTCCACATTAGTTGATTTTGATTTACATTCTGTTGGTGATGCTTGCACTTGTAGTTCCTGTTCACTTACCTAGATTTTTCATCTCCAGGATTTCCTCAGTTTGTGTTTTCTTTGTTGCTTCTATTTCCATTTTCAGCTCTTGGACAGTTTTATTCATTTCCTTAACCTGTTTGTATTTTCCTGGATTTTTTAAAGAGATTTATTCATTTATCTTTACGTGTCTCTATCATCTTCAGAAGAATAGTTTTAAAGTCATTTCTTGTGCTTCATATGTGTTGGGATATCCAGGGCTTGCTGTAGTAGAATAGTGGAGCTCTGGTGATGCCATATTTCCCTGGCTATTGTTGACTGTGTTCTTACATGGTCTCTAGGCATCTGGGTTTGGGGTAATTATAGATTTAGCTGCTGATTTCTGAGTTCACTTTTGTTGGATGGATTTTTTTTTGGATGTTTTTTCCTTTCGTTTCTGTGTCCTCTCTGGATTTCTAACCTGAGTGGCCTATGGTTCTGGTGACCAACTAGTCTTCAGGTCCAATAGGGTGTCTCTGCGGGGGTTTTGGTAGCCTGCATGTCCCCTGAGGTTTTGGGTGCCCTCGTTTCCTCTGGGTTCTGGAGTTCTGGGAACTAGCCTGGCCTCTGGGGTTCTAGATTCTGGTATGGGATTCCAGGTACCTTTGTGACCTCTGGGGTTCTGGGTACCAGCTTGGCCTCCAATAGAGCATGGGTCTTTTGCCAGAGTTGTGTGTGGGCCGAGATACGAAGCTAAGGGGAGGAGATACTGTTGGCTAAAGCTGTGTGGGTTCTAAGGAGCTTTAGAGGGTGTCGGGGGCAGGGGTGTTTTATCTGGTGTTCCGAGTACTGGTGTGGCCTCTGGTAGGGCAGGGGTCTTCTGCTGGAGTTGTTGGCTGTGATACGAAGCTAAGGGGAGGGGGTACTGTTGGAGAAAGCTGTGTGGGTTCTAAGGAGTGTTAGTAGGTGGTGCGCTCAGGGCGGGGGCGGACGTTACCTGGTTATCCCAGGACTGATGTGGCATCTGGTAGGGCAGGGGTCTTCTGCTGGCGTTCTGGGCTGGGATGGAGCGTCCTCTCTCTTCCCTTTTCCAGCCCCTAAGATCTACATCAGGATCTAGTGCATGTCAAGTTTTCACTGAGCTGCATCCCAGTCCCTGCACTAGAAAGTTCCATGTAGTCAGGGCTGAGGCGGTGGGTAAGACTTTGAACCCCAGCCAGTTGCTCTGTGGAGAAGCTGCTAGACTTCATTGTGCCTTGGTTTTGTCACCTGAAAAGTAGGAACTGCTGAGAGTAGGAGTTACAGAGAGGAACAAATGAGATAATTCATGTGACATGCTGAAGATCAGTTCTTGGCTTGCATCAGTTAACAAATACTAACTTAAACTGTNTGTGGGGATATTTCTTTACATCCTTATCCTTTTCATACGTAAGAGTAAGTAGTATTTGTTTAAATATGTTACTTTTAGAAACCCAGCAACATGAGGTTTTTTTACTTGAGCACATACAGCCTGGTTGTCTTATGAATTGAACTGTCTCATTTTTTGGCTCTGGAGCATTCAGCTTTGTGGATAAACATTAATTTTGATACATAAATTTTTATATATTTGTTTAATTTACATAATTTTAAAATAGTTTTACGTAAAATTTTAATATAAATTTATTTAATTTATGTAATTCACCTATCTAGCTTTCAACTGGTGGCTAATCAGGCTGTTTTCATTCTTATGATATTAGGAAGCCCTGGAAGTAAGCTGTGAGCCCATGCAGTGCAGCGTCTGACCATAAGTTTCTAGAGAAGGAATCAAATCAGGAAATGGTCACAGCATAGGTTCCAGTTTGGATGACTGTTTATGATGCTATCCACGGGACAAGGTCCTTCATCTACAAAGTGTGAAAATGCTCACTTTTGATGGTCACATTTCAACCTTAATGTTCAAAAATTCAGTTATTTTCAGGTGTAATAAGAGTACCTATTTGGAAATTTGATCAGGATTCCTAGGTTCTTTGGAACATTAGAAGTTAGAGGCAGGGAGATGGTGCTTACTCCTTAAGTAATGTTAGAAGGGACAACAGATTTCTATGGGAATTCCTGTGACACCCACAGCACATTGTCCCTACAGTTACCAATTGCTAAGTATTCTTGAGCTATGGAGAAAAAGCAAAGAGTTTGGGAAGAGAACATGAACAACAGTGCATTTCATTGGTTTGCATCAGAGCCTGGCCTCTATGCCCCTTGAACTTGTCTTGGCCGAGCAGAGCTGTCTGCTGGTCCAGTTTCTGAGAGAGCCTTTCTTATTCTTTCACACAAGCATGCCATTGTGCAGTTTTCATTGCTTCCCAAACAGACCATATAGCTTTTGTTTGGAGGTAGGTGGGCAGCTTTCTCTGTTTTCAGATATCCATAAAATCTCTCAAGTAAGATGTGTTGATTTCAACATCCAGTATCTTATATTATATGACCTTCATTAGTACTTTTTGGACAGTCTAAAATATTTTCAATCCCTTCTTGCATATTTTATAGTTTATAACAAATTTAGCCACTATGTTTTATATAGCTCATGACACACTGCCCTCCTGACACATAACTCTGGTCTCTGGTGAGAATTAGGATTTATAATGAAATATATATTTTTAGTCCACTTGGCAAGTGCTCAAGGCTATATTTGCATATACAAATGAGCTGAAGAACTGAAAAATGAAAAACAAAAAATTAGCATTCTAAGAGGAAACAAACACTTGGACGTTTTTGGTCACTGACATTGATTCAAATTCGTACTTGTTGGCTATTAAATGTGTTGATCATGATACACAGTCAAGGGTGAAAGCCGTGTGGTGGCTGACCTCTCTGAACCTAGTCGGAATGTCCCTGCTGCTTCNGAACACCTGGCCTGTGAGTCTGAGCTTGGCAGTCTTGAGCTTGTGAAGTATGTGGTTGTTCTGAGCCCAGATGGATTCTTATTAAAGGACCAGTAGGCGGACAAGGGTCACAGGTGCTTGGGGTGAGTGAAATCACTTACCTGCCTCCCTTCACTTATCATTTTAAGGACCAAAGAAACCTTTCATGTATTCTCTGAGGAACTGAGCACCAAACAGTACTTGCCAACATTGTGGTCATTTATTGTTTAGAAGTTGATAGCATCTCTACAGGCAGTGGGAACTTGTGTCTTTTCCCCTTTCTTTAGAATCTACTCAAAACAATTGATGCTATCACANATCAAATAGCTGTCATGGAGTTCTTGCTGTGTGCTAGGTCTTTTGTCAATTAACTATGAGTAGTGACATGTGTCAAGAATACAGACATTTATGTGTTCACTTATCTTTTACATATCTATATGATTTAGATAAAATAACATTAGAGAATATAAGTAGCACGTAAGGGACAACTGACACTTGCACCCATGTCTTTCTCACCCAGTCCCAAAGGTGCCTCTACTAACACGAATATCCACCATGCCTGTTACATACAATTTTTCTCAAAATAAGAGCTCATTATTACTCCAAGTTCAATGACCCTTAATGTTAATTATGATCAATTTTAATGTTGCTCTTGATTCTCAGTGGCTCTATAAATTGTCTTTATTACTTCTCTGCAGACTGAGACTTTATTACTTCTCTGCAGACTCACTGGCAGGTTGTCAGAACTGCCTTTTCTCTTTCCAGTGATTGCTGGTAGCACACAGAACCTCTCATCAGCATCTGGTGATAGCCAGAACTTAGCATGCCTGCTTCTTCCTGCAAGGTCATTGTCTAATTCTCTCATCGTGAGCATGCCATGTGGCACACACTTATTACACGCACTTACCTTGTATTTCTAGCATTTGTCTCTTATCTTGTTACTGAGTAATATTGATTTCTGTTTTCATTAATTCTTCCCAGCACTGCCAATTTCTTCCCTCTTTGTCTTTGACGTCTCTTTTAAAGTCATGTTCAATAGGCTTATTCTAGATTTGTTGAGTTCTCACTGAATTTATTTTCCTTTTACTTAGAAGTTTTATTGAATTTTCTCTGACATACTCCCCCACCTTCTATGGTTGCACCAATCCTGCTCTGACAGAATTGGTTTTTTTCTTTACTCATTCTTTCATCCCCAATTTCATGCAGACTCAGGGCTTGGGGCATAGGAGGCGACTCTTATCCTCAGTGTAAGCCAACTCTTATCCTCAGTCCAGACACTCACTGTCCCCGGAGCTATCCCTAGGCAACATCCACATCATCATGTAGGTTGCTGACACATTTCTTTTCTCTTTCAGCCTCCCTCCAGAATCAAGCAAGGCCTTTCTGCATGCTTTCCATTGGGCCAGAAAAGGTAAAATGATGCCCATGGCACCAGAGATGCTGGTGACTGACTTTTGTTCATAGAGTTATTGGTAGTTCAGCAAGTTTCCCATTGCTTTCCATGAGATTATTTCCCTTGACACTGGGTAAAGAGGGCAACAAAGATCAAAGAAATGATTGGCCTAAGTCCAGCAAGGTGAACCAATGAGTTCGTTTGGGTTGCTTATAGGAGCTTGGATCTTTGTTTACTTACAAGAGGATGGGTGTCCCAAAGGTACCTGCATCACTAAAAAGCTCACACCAGCAGTTACAACTTACAAAAGCTGTGTCCCTGGAGTCCTTTGTGCAACTGTGGGGTACCTCCTTACAGAAGAGTCTCCTCTCTCACAGCAATGACCTATTGCTTATATAGCCTCAGGAAGGGGATCTGTGAGTTTCATGAGTCTCTAGAATCCCTCCACTCACTGTAGAAGGTAGTGCTCCAATCCATAGGAAACAGCTACAGAACAGAAATCTATGATTTTCATTGTAAGGCTTTGAACCAGCTCTCCTATATCTGTTGTCTCACTCTACACTTACTCTTCAAGGTTAGCTGCTTCTGTGCTTGATAGTGGAGGAGGAGATGGATACCATGGGAGATTAATGATCTCATACAGTTTGTAAGCATCTGTCCTGGGCAGATTCTACTCCTAGTCTCTGTGACAGTCTAAACTAGTCTGTACCAAAGCTATTCAGTAAAAGTATGTTTTATCCCTTTGGTCTTCAATTGAATCATCTCCTTCATGTCTTAATTAGAGGACTTCTGAGTTATTCTCTGCTGTTGTATATTAATACTCTTGCATCATACTCCGTAGGGTATTATTCATTTCTTCCAGTTGATTTGTTAATAATCTCAGTATATTGTTTCCTTTGTTCATTGTATTAGAAGCAAGTGACTAGGAAATCCTGTTTCCCAACTTCCTGCCCTAATAAGGGCAGGCCTCCATTAATTATAGTGTTTTGCTCTAACAATCTAATAATGTCCAAATNAAGGTTATTGATCTTGTTCCTTTTAATGAATCTGGCTTTGCTGTTAGAGAACATTTATTGGAGCCTGTCATTTGTGTACAAACTGTATATTTTACCCTTCAGCCTGGATGAGCATTGTGCTGGTGTTTTTGCCAGCATAGTTTTAAAAGATGTCTGGCCATGTTGGGATAAGATAGTGATAAATTTAGGGCATGTCTTAGTTTCATAAGATATCATAATGTATGTCTTGCATGTGTCAATCTGTGTGCATGTGCCTTTGGAGGTCAGAGATCAGTAGGTGTCTTCCTCAGTTGTTCTTTATGTTATATTTTTGGACAGCATCTCTTATTAAACCTGGAGCTCACCAGTTTGGCCAGGCTTACCTGGCCAGAAAGTCCTAGGAACTGCCAGTCTCTGCCTTCTCAGAACTGGGATTATAGGTGTGAGCTGCCACACCTGGCTTTTATGTGAGTGCTGGGTATCAAACTCAGGTCCTCATGGTTGCACAGCAAACACCTTACCAACTGAGCCATGTCTCTAATGCCTTGATAATGATTTTTAATCTGCATTATGAAGTCTTATATTACATGCCAGAGGTCATTATCAGTTGTGTTTTCTGGTTGAGAGTGAGTTTTAGCTTAGTGAGCATCAACATTTTTCTTTCTGTTATCTTTTTATGAGAGGTTAAGGGTTGTCTTCCAGCTTTGTTTTTTTCTGACTAAGAAATTAAGTTTTGCCAACGGTGGGAAGCACAGAAAAGTATTTAAATAATAAAATACTAGTGACCTATAATCTATCTTCTAGGGAAATTATAGTGATGATCACTAGTGACCATTTTGGTGTATTTATTTTAAATCCTGTATGTGAACATACACATGCATGCACACACACACACACACACACGCACACACACACACACACACACACATACACACACACGTTTCCTGAGTTGGGAAGCTGGCTTTGTGGGTAAAGGGCACTTCATATGCAAGCCTGAGCTAGTTTGATCCCAGGCACTTTCAGTAGAAGGAGAGAGACCACAAATTGTCCTCTGACCTCTACACATACACACGGCATGTGTATACCTGCACTCGTACTATATAGATACATCTACCCACCACAACAATAATATAAAACAAGTAAAAAACACTTTTGCTAGGTATAATTTAAATAGTAATGTAGAATACTGTAATACGGATTTGTCATAATTTAATAGCCATTTCATTCCTTAGAGTTAGGTATTCAAACCCTGCTTTATGTATCATGGCCCAATGTACATCTTAATGCATTTATATCTTTATATATATATTACTGATTGTTTTATCTAGATTTATTCTTTTAGGAATTGTGTTTATTATTGTATGTGTATGATGTGTGTCTGTGTGTCATGATGTGTATGTGGAGGTCTGAGGACAACTTTGTGGGGTTGCTTCTTTCCTTCAACTGCAACAGGCTTTCTTTTAGGCCACCAACCAGCTCCCAAATCATGACATGGAGACTTATTATTAGTTATGAATGCTTGGCCTTATCTTAACTCCTATTTTAATCTGTTTCTCTTTATCTACATTTTTGCCTTGGGGCTTTTTACCATTCTTTCTTTCTGTATGTCCTACTTTCACTGCTTCTCCTGTTTGCTGGCTGGTGGCTGCCTGATTTCTGGCCCTGGGTGTGTTTCTTTCTTTTTCTCTGTTTCTTTTCTCCTTCTTCTCTGTGGAGCTTAGATTTCTCCTACATATTCTCTCTGCCCACCAGCCCCGCCTATCCCTCTCCTGCCTAGCTATTGGCCATTCAGCTTTTTATTAGACTGATCAGGTGCCTTAGGCAGTCAAGGTAAAACAAATGCAACACATCTTTATATAATTAAACAAATGCAGCACAAACAAATGTAACACATCTTTACATTATTAGCAAAGGCAGCAGAAACAAATGTAACACACCTTCACATAGTCAAAGTAACATTCCATAACATAAACAAATATAACAATTCTTTGCTTAGTTAAAATAATATTCCACCAACATTCCACTGTTCTGTGGGTTTTGGGAATCACACTCAGATTATTAAGTGTTTACCCACCAAGCCATCTCTCCAGCCCCTACATTGATTTTTCTGAAGGAAAATTGCTAGATCAAAAATGAAGGCCACTGGAAGTATGCTTGATATTATTTACAGAAGGGAATGAGTCCATTTTTGTTTCATTCATAGATGAGTTGAAGCTGCTGGGCATTGTATACTCACATGGCTAATTTGATCACCTAAACCTAATGATGCTGTTTTAATTTACAAACTCAGAAAGTATTTCTTACAGTCTCAAAACAGTAGTTGTTGGTATGTAAATGGTTAATTTTATTTAATATTTAAAAATACTATATAATACATAAGAATATGTTTACTACATTAACATTATAGGTAACATATGATTGTAAGGTTAGAAGACTGAACCCAGGACCCTGAGCCACACTATCCAAGTGCTCTCCTACTGAGCTACATATCTAGCCCCAAAATTTATTAATTGAATTTACTAAATTTATTTTCAAGTATTCATGTATATTGTGTGTGTGTGCATGTGTTAATACTATAATTTTAGAGTGTTGTTCCCCACAAAGGGAGAGAAGAAATATTTAATTATGTTTTCTTTAAGCTTCTCTAATAGAAATTTTAGAATTTAAGAACATAATTTATTCTAAATATTAAAAAATACTGAACTTAATTTTCCTCCCACAAATAATCAGTTTGTCTAGCAAGTCTTGTTAATTGAGCCCTTCTGTACCTCTTTCCAAACNCTTTTCCAACATTTTGTCACGTGCTGATTTCTTATACGTATTAAGATCTGTTTCCTGTTTTCTGCTACTTTGTATTATTGATCAGGTTTGGATTTATTCTCTCTCTCTCTCTCTCTCTCTCTCTCTCTCTCTCTCTCTCTCTCTCGTTTGTGTGTGTGTGTGTGTGTTTGTAGAGTTAACAACCTTATGTATGTGTTGCTCCTCAATTTCCATTGACCTTGTTTTTGGAGACAGGGTATCTCATGACCTGTAGCTCACTGAGTTGTCTAGGCTTGCTGGTCAGCAAGTCCCAGGGCGCTGCCTGTTTCTGTCTTCTGAGTGCTNGAGGGGGATTAGAGAGGTGTGCCACTATGCCTGTTGTTGTTCTCAAAGTAAATTTTAATTAGTGTGTGCCTAAGTATTGTCCAAGTATAAGTGCAAGTGTGTAT